>JAODPA010066264.1:0-10970 GCA_025585075.1 Nepenthes mirabilis | reverse complement strand
TATGTGAAAATAACTATTTCTACATGAATGGTGAGAATATTTATTCCTTGTTAAATTTGTAACCAAATGAAAAAATATCTATTTTTAGAGAATAGAAATTATATTTTCTCATTATTCTCTCTAACTAAACATAGAATTATGGCATAATTAATGCTTTATATATTCTTCTGTAACTAGCAATCGTACTCAAAGTTTGTGGCTATCAATGCTGGTGGCTCTTAGCGAACAACATTATAATGTTTCCCGCCAACTTAGAAAAGTATATACAAGTCTCTCTTTTTCGGACATCATTGGCAATGCTCTCAGATCACTCACGGTGACATAGGGTTTTGGTGTGGTTATGCCTATTTCAGCTACTGAAATTCTTAAAGCATGTCACCGTAGATAGAGCGATCATGGAGATGACGGTCCAAGTGAACCTTACATACAACTTGCATATTAATTCTGTAGTTGAATCATCAAACGGTCATAACCCAGACATGCAAAAAAGAGGTTTCTGTTACTCGCACACTTACCGTGGCTTATAAAATACAAAGAAACAAAACATCGAGTGAAGTTACAAATATGAGATAAACAATGTCCTTGATAGATTCTATAAATGTATGCATTATGTCACAGTAATGCCTAGATCCTGTGAAAATACAGTACAATGAAGATAAATGAAGAAGCAACCATAGCATCATAGTAAAGCAATACATATGCCTTGTTTTTTGGGCATATGCATTCCATATGGCCAGTGTAGCTCTCAGAACTTGGATCCAAAACATGACATTGCCTTCGAAAAGAGAATGAAAAGAACAGCCAGTGCAAGAGAAACCCTAATTGCAGGATTCAGGGAAGGTTTAATGTACTCTATGTTACCCTTAATAAGGCAGTTCAGCCGTTTTTACACCCTGATCATGTGTCTTTTAGATTGTAATAGAAAAACGTTATTGTTATATCAAAACTCATCCTCAAACAGAAAAGAGTAATGATCGCTGTAAAAATTGGAGCAAAATTTTTCTTTTACGCTCATTCTTCTTTTCAGAAAATAAAAACACTATTTATCAACCGTCTAAAAATTTATTTTTAATGTGAAAAATGTTCATTTGGCAATCTATATTGTGTCTTTCCTTACCTATAATGTTATTTTGTTATGTCAATTATATAAAGTTCAATGACATTTCTATTGTTTTGTAGGTAAGGGAGAAGAAATGGTAAAAATATGCTGTAACGTCCCCGGGCCATCGGCCTGTAGATATTGTCCGCTTTGAGCCGGGAGAATTTCACGGCGTCTCAAGCCAACACGCGGCCTGCACGGTTTTGTTTCTGGCAGACGGAGTCCACCGCCCCCAAAACACGTCTATAAGGGAAAGGTCTCCACATCATTATAAAGGTATGCTTCGTTCACCTCCCCATCCGATGTAGGACACCACATATGCTGCATTAGTGTTGAGTATGTTGGTGGCCCCGCCATGGCTGCCATGGCCCTGAAGTGCTCATCCATTGAAGCTGTCGTCGTTGACATATCTATTTCTCGGATCAATGCATGCAATAGCAATCAGCTTCTGATCTATGAGCCTAACCTGGAAGATGTGGTCAAGCAACTCCGAGGCAAGAACCTTTTCTTCAGCATCGATGTGGAGAAGTGTTACGGCGTCAACCTAAGAACAAAATAAAATCCAAATACAATACTCGAAGCCGGATCGGACATGACAAACCTAAAACCTAAAATAGTATAATAGCAGGTGCTCGACAGCCGACATAGGACCAATCGAGCTATTCTATCCGGCACTCAAATAAATTAATTTAATAACCTACTCATATCAAACGCACCCGTAATAAAAAATATTTACCAAGCATTAATCAATAATAGTATAAAATTTGTACCAGTGTCAATGCTAGTAAGTGTAGTTTGAGTATCATTCTTTCACCTGGATATAATATGGTTTAATCAATTTCGGATGTGCACCCATCAAATATAACAGGAAAAGGAGAAGAATTGTTTGAGAAAATTGCCTTTTGTTGTAAACATAAAATTTTTACAAAACAAATGTAAAATCTTAAAAAAAATACAATCCATTCTTATCAATTTTAGTTGCCTAATTAAGTTAAGCCGCTTTGGTTAGCGGAATTGTCAGATAATAAGACAACCGACTATCCATTCGCCAACAATTTATTAATTTTTTTTTACTTTTTAAGCATTTTAGAGTATTCAGATATACCTTACAGGGAAGAAAATGGTTGTCGCTGAGAATATAAATCATTGAAATCAACCTTCCTCTCGGCCGGACTGCTTGTCCTGGGACTGATTTTTATTTGTTGATCTCCATGGTAATAAAGTAAAATCCTAAATCAATATATCAGATGGTTTAAGTCAAAACTCTATCAATGAAATCCTTACAGAGGAAATAAAACATAGAAATAGACAGACATTAGGTAAAAGAATACCCTTTGCTTTTTTCCTGACCTTTTCCATATTATTACTACTATGCTTTCCCTCAGAACCATTATATTTTCTTTCTGAGTAATGCTCCCTCAACAATCTTGTGTTCTCTTCATCCAGCATGCTATTCTCATCAAATTGAACTCTTACCTGAGTATACCAACAAAAATAAAAGGCTTAACAATGGAAATTAAAACGAGTCGATCGAGTGTTTAGAAGAATATTGTGATCTTCTTGCCACCTCTTCTACCCTATGAAGATCAGTTCTCAAATGTTCATGGTCTTTCTACAGAATTTGAACTTGAGCAATCGAGGAGAACACGTTTTGAGTCCCTGAGTCTCAAACTATTGCACAAAGGAGGGTAAATTGTTGGAGAAAATTATAGAAAAATGTGGTATCATAGTTTTATAAAGTGAAAAATAATAGCGATAAGATAAATCATCCTACTTATTCCATATCTTAAGCATCTTATATTTCAATTCCACCATTAGTCTCCAAAAAAGCATGTGCTATTTTGTTATGGGCCTGGCTGCAATGGACCCAGTTCAGCCCACGACTCAGTTCACGGGTCCAGTTGCTGACCACTTGGAGCCTCGTTGAAGTAGCCGCCCGACCCGAGCACCCGTGAAATTCCTAGATTGCATCTGATACAGTCGGAATATAATTCACTTATTTTATTAATTGATATATATATCTATATTCTGTTGCTATAATTTATTCTACTGCTATACTTTATTCTACCCTATTTTAGTAGGTTGTTGCCTACCCACTTTCTGTTACACATGTTATATATTGGCTACAAAATGAAAAAAATCTTAAGTAGTTACAATTATTCTCTCTCCCCTTTTCCTTCCTCTTTACTCGTCGGTTATGTTCCCTCACTCCTTTCTATCAGATCTCCCCTCCCCCTCTTTACTCGTCTGTTCTGTTTTGCTCTTCCCCTCTTTTCCCTGAACCAAGTAGGGCGTCACTGTTGTATGCATCAGTGGTGCTCTCATTGAGACCATAGCAGAAGGTGTTACGACCCGATCGAAGGCGCTGGACGAGACGATCTCACGCATGGTGAAGGAGTTAAAGGAAGTCATGGCTGCAGTCCAATAGCATTCGGAGGGAATCGCCACTATTACAGCGACCGCAAAGCACATTAAGCAACCGATCATTAAAATCCACCACACCTTAGCTCGTATGGAGCGATTCACTTTTACATCTTCGCTTTCCCCCCTACTTCCTACACCAACTGTAAGCTCCCCTTCACTTCCCGTGTCTACCGTACCAATTTTGCAATCCTTACTAGCTCTATTGCCAACCCCAACAAAAAACACTAATGACCTCCACCTTCATTGGCCTACGCTTGAAATCTTATTTTTCTCTAGAAACAACTTGACTGGGTGGTTGTTCCAGATCGATTGCTTCTTCCTTTACCACAACACTCCTCCGGAGCAGAAACTTACTATTGCCGCATTTTATATGTCAGGGGCTGCATTACAATGATTTCAATAAATGCATGCAACCCGCCCACTAGCTACTTGGGAACTCTTCTCTCATGATCTGGAGCTTTGCTTTGGATCTTCCTCTTTTGTGAATTATGAAGCTGCTCTATATAAATTTCGGCAAACCACCACGGTGGTGGTTTACATGGCAGAGTTTGAATATCTATCTACTCGAACTCATGGGCTCACTGCCGCCAATCTCTCAAATTGTTTTATTTCTGACTTACGGGATAACATTCGGTGAGAGATCCTGCTGCTGAACTCCATATCCTTACTTGAGGCAATTGGAAGAGCTAAATTGGTGGAGGAGAAGATGGACTCAAGCAGAACCAGCTTACAATGACTTCCTCTTGTCACCAAATCCCTAAATACTCCTATCCCTTCAGTGCCGAAAACTTCACCATCTTAGAGTCTCCCACCAAAATTCCTAATAAAGAAATTAACCTCTGCCGAAATGATCTCACGACAGGAACGTGGCCTGTGTTTCAACTGTGACGAGCAATTTATACCGACCAAGACATCGGTGTAAATTACCTCAATTTTTATGTATGCAGGTCGAGGACGAAGACCATGTACAGCCTGAAGTGGTGTTGTCCGAAGAGGATTCTGTGAGTTCTCCATCTTCAACTGAATTGCCAACCGGGGTGTCTCTTTTGCCTCCAGAGCCAAATAGCACTCCAACTATCTCCTTCCATACCTTGGAAGGACATCAGGCCCCAACTACACTGCGGCTACAAGGAACCATCTCGGGTCATTCAGTAGTAGTGCCGGTGGGTAATGGCTCCACTCATAATTTCTTGCAAACACGACTAGCCAGGTATCTTGGACTTTCAATAGAGCCATCTCACTATCTTAATGTGACCGTTGGCAATGGCGATTCGTTGCACTGTGAACGATTGTGTGCCAACATCTCCCTTACACTGGAATCCTCTTGATTTCCAATGGACCTGTACTTACTCCCGATCTATGGGGCAGACCTGATTCTTGGAGTCCATTGGTAGGCATCCCTTGGTCCCGTTTTGTTTGACTATAAAGCCCTGTGGATGAGCTTCATCCATGCAGGCACTCAGCTTACCCTCTTTGGGATGCCTAGCACTACCATTTCCACCATGGCATTTAACCAACTGCGGTGTATTAATCTGACGAATTCGACTGTTTCTTACTTTCAATTGACAGTAACCCCACTTACAGAACATACGCCAAAAGACGACCCCACAGGTTCTATGTTTCCCTTCCATTTCCCTCATATTCCTGACCCTAAAATTTCTTCTTCCCTTTGCAACATCCTTACTTCATTTAAGGATGTGTTTGTTGTACCACATGGGTTGCCCCTATAGCGCTCTAATGACCATAAAATCCCCTTGCAAGCCCATGCCCCACCGATGAATGTTAAACCACACCGATACCCACACTTTTAGAAGGGTGAGATCGAGAAATTAATCAAGGAGATGTTGGCTGAAGGAATCATCCAACCTAGCACGAGTCCCTTCTCATCACCTGTTCTCCTAGTGAAAAAGAAGGATGGCAGTTGGAGGTTTTGTGTGGATTACCGCACTCTTAATGCCATTACCATTAAAGACCGATTCCCGATTCCCACTGTTGATGAATTACTGGATGAGTTAGGTTGCGCCACAGTGTTCTCCAAGCTAGACTTGCGTGCAGGGTATCACCAGCTTCGTGCGCATTCCAAGGATGTTCATAAGACCACTTTCCGGATTCACGAGGGGCATTACAAATTCCTGGTTATGCCATTTGGTTTATCGAATGGCCCCTTTTCATTTCAAGCCAAAATGAATATTATCTTCTGTCCTATGCTTCGAAAAATTGTGCTGGTCTTCTTCGATGACATTTTGATTTACAACTCCTCCTAGGAAGCGCATTTCCACCACCTCACTCGAGCACTTCAAATCCTGCGCAGCCACGCCTTCTATGCTAAACGATCGAAGTGTGAATTTGGACGATCATCACTGTCTTATTTAGGCCACATCTTGTCCGCACAGGGAGTGGCAGTGGATCCCACAAAAATTAAGGCCATTCAACGTTGGCCTCCTCCTACAAATAGCAAACAACTATGGGGCTTCCTTGGACTAGCAGGATACCATAGGCATTTCGTAGCCCGATATATTTAGATTTCTGCCCCACTCACTCAACTGCTGCGAAAAAATGCCTTCGCCTAGGGCCTTAAAGCTGCAACAGCTTTTGAGTCTCTCAAGGCCACTCTCACTTCCACACATATCCTGACCTTACCAGACTTCTCAAAACCATTTGTAGTGCATACAGATGCTTCTGGTAACGGAATGGGAGCTATCTAGGTGCAAGCAAGTTGGCTCTTAGCTTTCTTTAGCCGGCAGCTATGCCTGAAACTGCAACTCTCCTCCACTTATATCCGTGAGCTTTATGCGATTATGGAGGCAGTAAAAAAATGACGACAATATCTATTGGGTGTCAAATTTGTCATCCAGACAGATCACCAGCCTCTTAGGGTCCTAATGGCTCAATCAATGCATACCCTAGAACAACAGAAGTGGATAACCAAATTGATAGGGTATGATTTTGAGATCGCATACCGTCCAAGCCGAGAGAATGGGCCAGCTGATACTCTGTCTAGAATACAGGAAGGCTCCTGCTATGCTATCCAATCAATGTTAAAGCCCGTAATCGCACTGTTAGCTGCTCTTCGAGAATACTACAAGCGACAACCTTTCACAACTACCTTTGTCAACTCAATTAAAGACCGACCGGACAAATTCGAATATTATACAATTCGTTATGGGTTGGTATTTTTTTAAGAACAGGCACTTCATTCCTCCTGAGTTAACTTTGCAAGAACTAATTCTGCAGGAACACCACCAGTTCACCCCTGGGGGCCATGCTAGAATACAACGCACGTTGGCCAAAATATTAGCCTCTTTTTATCAGCCTGGTATGCGGGAGGATATACACCACTTTGTCTCTAGTTGCGCAATCTGCCAACAAGTTAAGCAGCTCAACACGGCGCCGCATGAACTGCTGCAACCTCTCCCCATCCTAGGTAAAATTTAGGAATCTATTTCCATGGATTTCATCACTCATCTTCCGTCATCTAGGAGATGAACAACGATTCTTGTGGTTGTGAATCTCTTGTTGAAATACACCCACTTTTCACCGTTGGGAAGCTACTTCACCGCTGTGGAGTTGGCCAAAGTGTTTGTTAGAGATATATGCCGCCTCCATGGGTTTCCAAAGGATATTATTTTATATAGGGATCCCATCTCTATGAGTGCCTTTTAAAAGGAGTTATTCCATTCACAGGGAACTACCTTATCTACCAGCAGTGCTTATCATCCACAATCTACCAGTCAAACTAAAGTGGTAAATAGATGCCTTAAAGATTATCTGTGGAATTTTGCAGCCGATCATCCGGATACTTAGGGGCAATTTCTCCCATGGGCTAAATGGCACTACAATACGGCATGGCATTCCGCTATTAAAATGACTCCCTTTGAAGCCGTTTATGGTCGACCACCACCATCATTACTAGATTATATCCAAGGAACTTCTCCAATAGCAGCTGTTGATGAAGTACTCACTAACCAGTCAAATCTCATCTCCACTCTTAAGGCTAATCTACAACGCGCCCGGTTACGCATGAAGAATCAAGCAGATGCGTGCCGAACGGATAAGGAGTTTCAGCCGGAAGATTGGGTTTTCATAAAATTACAACCTTATCGCCAAACCACAGCAACACATCGGCAATCCAATAAATTAGCTAAGTTTACTATGGACCTTTCCGAGTATTAGAGCGTGTTGGCCCGGTTGCTTATTGGCTATAGCTGTCAGAATACGTAAAAATTCATAACGTTTTTCACATCTCGCTACTCAAGAAATGCCAAGGTGACCAAGCCGACCAACACATTGAGCTTCCTGCTGAAGCATGGGGATCTCGGCCCTTATTGTTTCCCACACAGCTGTTGGGATTCCACAAGGTCTTACAATATGGTAAATTTGTCCCACAGCTCCATGTTCAATGGCATTCCCAATTACCAAAGGAGGCAACTTGGGAGCTGGCTACTATTCTTTGACAGGAATTTCCAAACTTCAACATTGAGAATAAGGTTCTTCTCAATAGGAATGGTAATGTTACAGGCCTGGCCGCTATGGACCTGGTTCAGCCCACAGCCTAGTCCATGGGTCCAGTTGCTGACCGTTTGGAGCCTCGTCAAAGTAGCCACCTGACTTAAGCACCAATGAAATTCCTAGATTACATCTAATACAGCCGGAGCATAACTTACTTATTTTATTAGTAGATATATATATCTATATTCTGTTGCTATATTTTATTCTGTTGCTATACTTTATTCACTATATTTTAGTAGATTGTTGCCTATCTATTTTCTGTTACACATGTTATATATTGGCTACAAATTGAAAGGAATCTAAAGTAGTTGCAATTATTCTCTCTCCCCTTTTCTTTCCTCTTTACTTGTCTGTTCTGTTCCCTCACTCCCTTCTGTCAGATCTCCCCTCCCCCTCTTTACTCGTCTGTATTATTGTGCTCTTCCCCTCCTTTTCCTGAACCAAGCAGGGCATCACTGTTGCATGCATCATATTTTAAAAACTTCATCTTTGTTCACTAAACTTGCTATGAGTCCATCAAGCAAATTTTTCCCTAAAGAGATGCAATCTTCGGATGAATTAACCTTGAAAAAAACATGATCCTATTCTTGTAAGCCATCAAATGAAGAATTCGTAGAAATACTACACATGTATTGTCAATGATAAAGTAGATGGGAGGGTATTAATTAAGATGATAAATTGACCCAGCTTCTCATTAAGAGCCTAACGCTGATCTAAATACTAAAATATTAGTTTTTTCTATGCAACTAATTCCTTTAAAATAGTTACAAAAGTTTTAATACATATAATATTTTCATCAAGCTACCCATACTGTATAGCCTATACATTAATTTTAGTAACATGATGCACAGTAATATATGATTGACGCTCCTCTTAACTTTAAAAAGGCTACAAACTCAACTTCAAGAGAAGTTGATATTAAAGAAAAATTTTTATTAGTAAAAGCAACTATAAATAACATTTGTTGATTCTAAAATTTCACTATATTATAATTTGCTGAAAGTTTCGCACCCAACAACAATGTTGTCATTCTATCCAAAAAAAGAAAAAGGGAAATATAGTCACTGGTTTGAAGATGGCTTCCTTAAGGAAGAAATTGGTAAGAATAGATGAGACACACCTTGTCATTAAACATTCAGAGTGTAACAAATTTAGATATCATAGTTTACACACACACACACACCACCCACAAAAAAGGGTACCATAGGATGATCCTGTGATGTACAGATTACCTAATCCAAAGTAGAAAGGCCAAGCTCCTCAAAGTTAATTCATGGGTTAAAGAAGAACTATTCACTATAATGTGTGTAATTAATGCCTTTTCTGGTTTAACTTTTGTCACTTAGTCATCAATAGCATACCAAAAGGACATACATCAATCTTTAAAACTAAAAAGAAACGATAATAGTCTATTATTCTTTTCACAGATGTTGAATGCTCAGGACAGAATGCACAAGTTCATAAAAACAAGTTAGTAATGCATTAGATTGGTTGACTTTCTTAATGAATCTATCAAGCCATCACTAACTGGAAAGTGATGATGCATACGCACCATTGAACAATAATTAGGAAATATTAGCAGCTGAAATATCTCTTGATAACTGATAAAGATGGGTCAGACATATTTCATACAAAATATGCATGATAGATTCATATTCTTACCAGTAAACATCCCTCCTCCCTAGGTGGTGAAATCGATTAAAAAAGGAAGCATATAAAAAATCTTTAAAAACTAAAATATAGATAAGCAGTTAGTCTGTTATAGTAAAATTTTAATAAAGAGATTTCACATTAAAGGATAATAATTATCAGAGTTGAACCTAGAAAAAAGGGTTCCAAGATTCTATGTAAGGACAGAGTCCTATGGTAAGACCCTTTTGGTGCAAAGAGGATACCATGAAAAGACAAATTTACAAGCTAGTCACCAACATTGGGAAGGTTGAGATTTCTATACTAGTAGAGATTACATAATCAATTTTATTTATAAACCTTCTTGAGGGCTAAACAAGCCAAAGCTCAGAAGTGTATCGTATCCATCAATGTGTCAATTAAACCAAGAAGCAATTATCAAATTTAAATTATGTAGCAACATTTAGTAGCATAGCCAATGCCATTGGAACAAATTTTAAGTAACACAAGAAAGTCCAACCTTAAATGCGAAAATATCACAAGATCAAGTAAATCAATTGGAGAAAGAGACGGTAAAATCTATATACACACCGAACGCATCTCAATTTTCTTCTGATGAAACTCGGCTTCTTCTCTAACGCGCATCAACTCCTCCAAGTCACGAAAACGCCCGACCTCCCCTCTTGTCTGCCTCATTCCGAACTCCAACGGCTCGCGAACTTATTCATACAGCAGACACTTACTCTCCCATCTCGAACACTTGTTCACTAGATTCACACACTCGTTCACCGACTTTAGATTCTCCTCCGTGAATATCATCAACACTTGCGCATTCAAGCCCGCCTCCTCCTAAATAAAAAATAACAAAAAACAAAGGACAAAAAACAAATTTTATTTAAGAAAATAAGAAATGTACCCTTGTTCGTTCTAGGCATTCTTCCTTTCCCATCATTTTCACTAATAGGGTTAGGAATTAGTCATGAATGCGATAGTTTGCGGCTTCTAAACATTGTAGCTTCATTTCGAGGGTGTAATTGGATACGGGAAGCCCTAGGGTCTGGCTGATTGACTGCTTGATGTAGTCGTCTAGTTCCTGAGGAAGGTCCATTCTTGATCTTGAAAAATCTAAGATCAATGGCGGTTGGATTTTAGATTTTGCGCTCTTTAAGGACGCTAACCCTGCAGAAAGCGAGACACGTTTTCCAGTGAAGCGCTGGGGAAGGAATAAGAAAGAGCGCGGCAAAAATTCAAGTACTATCTAAAAAGTGTTTTTTTCAGATATTTAATATTAGCATTTTAATGTTATTCT
>JAODPA010066263.1:0-10970 GCA_025585075.1 Nepenthes mirabilis | reverse complement strand
CGGGAACCTTCCCTATTTTCCCTTCTCTTCCCTCTCTCCCTCTATCTTCCTCATGCTCGTTCCTCCTTTCCATTGGTTGAACTCCCCTTACCCTGCTTCTTGTCCAATTTTCTCTTCGTTGCCTTCCATTTGCCAGATACTATAGCTGGAGGTTTGTATCATTGGTGCTTTAATTGAGACACAACAAAGGAGATGACGACCAAAGAACAAGCGCTCAAAGCACTCAAAGCTTCCATCACAAGGATGTCGACGGAAGTAAAGGGCATCGTGGCGACCGTCCGGCAAAATACAGCAGCCTTGGCCATAATTACTGGCATCTTTGCTTCCATCAATGCACAAATTCAGCACTCCATTGTTGAAATCCGTCAATCGCTCATCAGAATCGAGCAACAATAACTTCTATTAGCAAGCTCCCCGTGGTTGTCGGTGTTGGGGCAAACGGGCGCTCGGACAGAATGCTCACCAAAGTGCAATGACCGAGGGGACAAAACGCTCGGACACGGAGGGACAGCACTCGGACGGACGGTCAACAAGGAAGAAGAAACACACCAGATTTAACGCCCCATTTTTCTTTTCTTTTTTGCCTCCATCTTCTTCCTTCCTTTTGTCTTTCTCTGCTTCCTCTTCCTCTTCCCTCTTTCTCTTTCATTTATTCTTTTTTTTACCGCATCGTTTCCTCTCCTTTCGCTTTAAAACCTAAACCTGCGTTATTATTCAGTGCCGCAGGTAGCTGAGAAAGAGAGAGTGTTACTCGGTTCGTGTGTGCCGTTGATGTGGTTGTTGCCGTAGCCGTTGCTGTTGCCTTTGTCGCTGACGTTGCCGCTATTTCGTGTCGCCGTTGTCCACCTCCACTGTTCATCGATGAACCAGGCAAGTAAAATCCCTTTTTTTTTTTTTTTGCTAGTAAATTCTCTTCCCTGAAAACAATATTCCTTTATTTTGATACAAATCTGCTCCTCCTTTCTCTCAAGTTCCATCGGAGCTGTTGAATCTGAGTTATGTGGAAATTATATGGAAATCGTTTATGTTGGTGGAATCGGGAAATCAGCGCTTCGTGCTCTGTTTGGGGGGACAAGGAGATCCAGCTTCGCGTTCTGCGCCGTCGGATGAAACCGACGGCCCAGATCCGTCATAGGTTTTTTTTTAAAATTAGACATTTGAACGCATCTGGTCCGTCCATTAACCGACGGTCCAGATGCATTTATAATATTTTTTATTTCGTTTAGAACGCATCTGGGCCGTCCATTAACCGACGGCCCAGATGCATTTATAATATTTTTTTATTTCGTTTTGAACTGATCTGGGCCGTCCATTAACCAACGGCCCAGCTGCATTTATAATATTTTTTATTTCTTTTTAAACGGATCTGAGCCGTCCATCAACCAACGGCCGAGATCTGCAAATGGAAGACCGCAATTAAAAAAAAAAAGGAATATCAGCCTCTGGATTAGGATTAGGGAGGCGTCCAGCGCCCCCAGCGCTGGATGGCGTCCAGGGCCCGATTTGGGCCGTCGGATCCTCATCCGACGGCCCACGCGTTTTTACGTCGATATTTAATCGCGGCCGTTGAATTTCAAATTTTATCCAACGGACGAGATTAAATCCCGATTGATAAGATCGTGGCCGTTCATTGTATCCAATCTGACGGCTAAGAAAAGCGTGCACAGTAACCCTAAAATTTGAACTGAAAGACGAGAGAGAGAGAGAATGAGGGACGACGGCGATTTTCATTTTCTTTCTCTCCTCTCCTCTCCTCTCCTCTCCTCTCCTCTCCTCTCCATATTCATCTTTGAAGGAGAAGTCAGCGAATAAGAAGCGAATCTTCATCAAAACGCTCACCGCCGCTGCTGCAGTCAAAATAGCCGTCGTCAGTTTGTGTCGAAGCCGACGCTGGCTCTAACCCTCGCCGTTGCTTCAGTGCCGCAAACCCAAGTAATACAACTCTTCTTGCAATCCCTGTTCTACTACAAATGTTTCTTTCTTTCCTCTTACAAAATAAAGATTTATCTCGATGTGCCGAAAATTGGGAGAAAGCATATGTAACTTTGGTCGCTTGGCAAAACTGGATAAAAACAGAGATTGGCTCTGTTGACGAAGGGCCTCGAAGATTTTAGAGTTTATTCGATAATTTAAGGGGTTTTTTTTTTCTTTTTGATTTCTTTGTTGTGTTTCATTTTTCATCCCTTTTCTTTGTTTTTTCTGAGTTTTTTTTACTCATCATCTGAAAATTTCAGTTTTTTTTTTGATTTCTGCAGTCGCCAACTTGTACAAAATCGCAAAACCCTAAACCCTGGAGACGAAGAAGATAACGCACGAGTCACAACTCCAATAATTTGCTCAAATTTGCAAAATGCGAACCCTAGACGAGAAAGAGACTACCGCGGTCTTCGAGAAGCTCTTCAAATTCGTCGGCAACAACCTGAAGAACATCGTCGAGAACCCCTCCCACGAAGGAACCGAGTCAAATCCCGGACGATACTGTTTTCGCCTGCAAAAAAACCGCGTGTATTACGCGAGTGAGTCCCTCGTCAAGCGCGCTACCAACATTTCACGCGAAAAATTGGTATCGCTCGGAACCCAAATCGGAAAGTTCACCCACCATGAGAACTTCCATCTCACGATTCACGCTTTGAGCATCCTAGCCGTCAACGCCAAGCATAAGGTTTGGCTTAAGCCTACCTCCGAGATGTCGTTCTTGTATGGGAATCATGTTTTAAAAGGTGGTTTGGGGAGAATTACTGAGAATATTAGTCCTGGAGATGGCGTGGTCGTGTTCTCGATGTCCGATGTGCCGTTGGGATTCGGGGTGGCGGCAAAATCGACCGCAAACTGTAGGAAGTTGGATCCTAATGGGATTGTTGTGCTTCATCAGGCTGATATTGGCGAGTATTTGAGGATGGAGGATGGGCTTTGAGTTGATATCAGGTTGATAGCACGGGATTATGTTCCTCCTGTTTCCTCTGACATAATCCTGAATTCTCTGACCTGTTGCTTAACTCCTACTACAGCCTTCTTTGCTATGTCATTTCTGTTATCTAATTTTATTGTTAACTACTTTTGAATGAAGGGTTATTGCATAATATTCTCTTACCTCTATTTTTTTTCCCCTGGTTTGTGAGCTTTCCTCAATTATCTAGGCACCTATGTGACTGCACCATGTGATAGTACTTTCCCCAATGGATGTTGTTTAATTGGTAGAACGCTTCTTTCATATGAATGAAACAAATGGATACAAAAACCCAAAGGCAATTGTGTGCTTTGATAATTAATGTTTTTGGGTTCGTTGTTTGCTAGGTATTACCAATTCCCGCATTCTTTCAATTTACTCATCTCCATGGAAAGGGAAAAGGAGTCTGCAATGTAAGTGGTGAACAACGGCATATGAAGCATGAATGAAAGATTGGTATCGGTATTGATATCGATCACAGCCATTTCGCGAGGCCCCTAAAAGATTGGGTTCCAATACTCGGGGCCCCTAAAAAAGTGGGGAAAAAGGATGAGAGCTTGACCCAAGAAACCCAAGCTATCAGAAGTTCGAGACCGCATACGACTCGAAATGCCCAAGGACATTTCGCGAGGAGTCCAAGAGACTTCCCAGCAAGGCAATGTTGCGATTGACGACCGAGAACTTTCTTATGCCGTCCGAGAACATACGTAAGGTTGATAGGCCGCGGACTCAGCCAAACGAAAAAATAAGTCACTAATGGACAAGGACTTTCTCTGGCGTCCGAGAATGTTGACTCAACCACTTCACAGTTACCAAGGAGCGTGTAAATCCTGCTACACGCTGCCGCTGTTAGTAACAAACCCCAGAACATGCCTTGTCACCTCAAGACTGACGCCGCTGACTAACATCCCTGACACAGCATGGCCAATAGCGGCGCTAGCTTCTAACTTACTGAATATGCCAGCGTGCCTGACATGGCATGGCCGTGTCAGCAGAGTAGGTGGCCGGCCTCCCAGTAGGCATCAGTAGCCGTGTGGATATTTCCAACGGCTACATTCTCCCTTATAAATACCCGCTTAAAACACACCAAGGAAAATCTCCTCTCTTTTAAAAAGAGACTCAAGAAAAGAAAGAAAGCATTTCTCTGTACTTTGTATTTTGTACACAACAGCGATCAATAGTGAAGGTCCCTTTCAGGCTTGGAGCCTCGTGGTTTTTCCCTCATTTCTATGGAGGGTTTTCCACGTAAAAACTTCCTTGTTTCATCCCTCTCACTCTCTCTCATCCACGATTCTCGCTCGCCTAAAACTTACTTTCTTTTGTGTTGCGCCTGGTTCCGTCCACTTGACGTCACCGCACGTCAGTTTCGTACGGCAATCGGACTCAGACGCAACATTGACGCCGTCTGTGGGAAGAGGACTAAAAGTCAGCTTCTCACTCTCTCAGACAACATCTGACTACGCTTCACAACCTTTGCACCTAAGGACCCTAATATGGTGAGTACCAGGGCGCAGGCGAGCGCGCCGGCCGCAGCTGCGGCTCAACACCAGCAGGAAGGTGTCCCCAACCCCTGTGTCGGCATTGAGAACCATCCCGATCCGATCGTAAGGGACTTAGCGACAAAAGTGGAAGACATATCCAAGGCTCTTTTCGTCCTCTGCGCCAAAGAGGACGAGAAGGCGAAGGAAGCACCTTCCAGGGGCTCCCAGGCGGAAACATCTCGGAGCGGAGGAAGGAGGCGCGAGCGCCCATGTAGGGCGCCCACCCGGCAGGAACTACCAAGGACCCAGGTTGCCTCAAGCGGCAGGATCCCTCGCGGACTAGAAGATCGCCTGGGTCCCCGATCTCAGGGTGATCAGGAGCACCACGCCCAAGGGGCAACACATGTGCGTGGGTCCAGAAAGACCTCGGAAAGGCCAGCAAGCCACTAGCCCAACGAGTTGAGGCACCTCCTCAACACGAGGAGAACGACAGCTCCACCCCATGTGGAGGAGAAATTAGTGAAAGTTTGGAATCGCATTTTTGGGGAGAGTAGCGGGGCAAGTGTCCCGCAATCTCCATTCACAACAGAAGTCAGGACAAGGGCGCTGCCCCCGAAATTCAAGATGCCAAACCTGGAGGATTACGACAGAAGCGCTGATCCAATGGATCATCTTAACCTGTTCTGAGAGCATCTGAGTCTCCAAGGTCTAGACGAAGCTACCATGTGCCAATGTTTCCCTTTGACGCTAAAAGGGGACGCGAGAATGTGGTTCTATGAGATGCCTGCGGGCTCCATCAGCACCTTCGGCGAACTGGCAACAGCATTCTTGTCGCAGTTCGCCTCTAGCAGAAGGGCGGAGAAACAGCCCTGGCACCTCACTCGCGTGAAGCAGGGTGCCAGAGAGAGCCTGAGGGGATTCCTGGCCAGGTTCGTAGCTGAGGCCAGGCAAATCCCGAAACTATCCGATGGAGTAAAGCTGAACGCTTTCTTGTCTGGCCTGGAGGGGGCTGCTTTCTTTAAACATCTCATCCACAAGGGCCCTCATACCTTCGAAGAGGCCGAGGTCATAGCAAAGGCCTACACCGCAGCCAAGGAGGCAAACGAAGCGAAGCGTTCGGAGAAGGATAAAAATTACCGTTCGAGGACGTCCGAGATGAAGAGGAAGGCCAGGGACTATCGTAGTCCCCCATTTGTGACAAAGCACCCTAAGTTTGAGTCGGCCGTCCGGAGAGACACTCCGCCGGTGCACCTCACCACGCTAAACGACACTCGCGCGAACGTGCTGATGCAGATCCAAGGGGAGAAGTTCGTGAAGTGGCCTAGGCCACTAAAGAATCCGGGTGGAGGTGACCAGACGAAATATTGCGACTTCCACCGTTGCGGAGGTCATGCTACTGAAGACTGCAAGTCATTGCAGAGGGAGATTGAAGAGCTGATAAAGAGGGAGCACCTCAACCATTTCCTGTAGAGACCCGGATAATCCTTCGGAACAGCAGTCGAGCCTGAAGTTGACCCCCAAGGAACCGAGTGGCAGTAGGGGTCGTGAACATGGTGTCAACCCGGCCGGCAGGGGAAGGCGGCCAGAGCCCAGTGCCTCAAAAAGACCGAGGACAAGCGCTAGGGAACATGAGACCCTTCTTTGCCAGATGACTCATGCCACGCTCACTCATGTGTTCGAGCCTCTTGTGCCACAGATCCGAGGACTCCACACTTCTTGTGGCATTCACCTCAGCCACCTCAGCCTGGGCTTTAACTACGTAAAGGCCTGAAGCCTTTACTCCTCGGGCAACCACCATGGAGCCATTTTTCAACTTGAAACTGCCGTCACAGAAGACGCTGCAGTAGCCTTCATCATCTAGCTGTCCCGCTGAAATGATATTCATACGAATATCTGGGACGTGTCGGACGTCCTTCAAAGTCAATTGGGCTCCAGTGCTTGTCAGCAAGGTGATGTCACCTCGTCCAATAAACTCGGACGTCTCCTTGTTGCCCATTCTTAATACTCCCGGGATGCACGGAGTGTAAGTGGAGAATAGTTCTCTCCTGGAGGTAACGTGGATTGAAGCACTAGAATCCACTACCCAATCCGAGGATTGCTCAGCCACGGCCACCAAGTCCTCAGACTCGCGGGCCAAAAGGAGGTCTCCTTCTGTCACAACAGAGACCGAGGACTCTTCCTCGCCACGTCTTTTCTCGCCCCTCGGCTTGTCAGCGTTTTCACGCTTCCACTTGTAACAAAACTTCTTGATGTGGCCTTTCTTGCCACAATGGTGGCACTCCATGTCTTGATACCGGGAACGTGACTTACTCCGCCCTTTGTCTTCAGACTTTGGGCCACGTCCTCGGCTCCTTCCCTTGCATTCGGTAACAAGGACTTCGGAGTGCTGAGAGGTGGATGTGCCTTGAGAACGCCGTCGCATTTCTTCATTCAGCACAGCTCCTTTGGCAATCTCTAAAGTCACCACGCCGTTTGGAGCTGTATTGGCAATGGTGATCCTTATAACCTCCCACGAGTCCGGGAGGGTTGCTAGCAACCATAGTCCGAGGACCTCATCCTCGAACTTGATCCCCACGCCATTCAGCCTGTCCACGCAGCCCTGAAACTCATTCAGGTGATCGGCGACAGATGACCCGTCCTTGTACCGTACTTGCATCAGCCGCATCAAGTGAAAAATTTTGTTATTTTCGGATTTGGAGGCAAAGAGCTTTTCCAGCTTTTCCCAAAGTGTCTTGCCATTGGACTCACCCCGAACGTGGTTGTACACGTTGTCGTCCACAAACTGCCGTATATAGCTGCACACTTGCTTGTGCTCTAACGTCCACTACTCGTCCGTTTTATCTGCCGGCTTTGCTGCGGCAAAAACGGGATTATGCATAGACTTTATGAAAAGCAAGTCTGACATCTTGCTTTGCCAAGTGTCAAAGTTTGATCCGTTCAAACAGATCATCTTACTTCCAACCTCCATCAACAACAAGATCACCGTTCAAAGAACCAAGATCTCTGATAGCACGTGTTGGAGCAAAACGCGCAAAAGGCACGATGACCGAGCGGACAAGGTTCTCAGACGGCTATACAGAGTTGAGCTCTCGGACGGACACAAAAAGTAGAGATAGAGAACGAAAGAGAACACACAAATTTAACGTGGAAAACCCTTCTTTCAATAAGGGAAAAACCACGAAAGAATGCACTATAAAATGATTGTTTACAAGTGTTAGCTACACAAGTTCAAACGAAAGAAAACAATCTTCAAGTGTGCAACTTCTCTCACTAAAGTGTTTCTCACTCTATCTTTGCAAAGCTTGCCCACAGCTCACTCTCTCTAAGCTCTTCCTACAAAATGTCTCAGCTCACACACCATTACAAGCAAAGGCACAAGCTCTATATATATACACAGAGGCAGGGTGGATAGCCAGCCACCCTACTGGCCGTAGGTTACAGAACCTACGCCCCTAGGCCTGCCATGACAGGCGCACGCCCGTGCCAGATGGCAGGCTTGACACCTGGAAAGTTGTTGCGCCACAACTTCCAAGTAGGGTAGGTGACCAACCCACCTGCAGAAACGGCCGCAGTAGGCCTACGAGGATAGAGTCAACACCTACACTTTAGGAGTCCTCGTCCACGTTCTCTCGGACATGACGCTTCAAACAAAGTCCCCGTCCATTCTTCCAATGGAGTCCGCGGACAACTGCCACTCGGGAGTGACCTAACACGTTGTCCTCGAGCTTCTTCATAAGCGGATGGGACTCCTTAGGCTTCAGTTGCGGTATTGGTCCTTGGGCCTTTGGGCCTTTATTCTGGGCTTCTCATTTGGGCCTTTCTTCATGGGCCCTCATATGGGGGCCCAAATCGGATCAGAGGTCGGCGAAAATTGTTCACACCATAAATCATCCGACGCTCAAGTCAGAAGTATCTCTAAGAATATGGAAAGATAAATGGAGGATGCATATTTGGTGAGTGGAGTGTTTTGTGGCGTTCAACGGGTGAACGGCTTAAAGGTTTGCCTCTGAAAGGATGTCATTGAAAGGAATCTCTTGGAGGGAGATGAGAGTCATTTGGATCGGCCCCTCAGAAATTGTCTTGGCCCCCTTTGGATGATGGAGGGCTTGCCTTCTTTTTAGATCAAGGGCTTCTCTTCCCAGATCAAGGGTTCCTTCTTTGGCCATTTCTCTCATCTTCTTTTCTGGAGGTTTTCGGCCGTTTTGCCTTACGGTTTTTTTTCCGTTTTCTTCCGTTTTTCCCCCTCCTCTTCTCCTTGGAATGAGGATCATTATATAGGCGGAAGTGGTTATTTTTCTCCATAATAACCACCAGCCAAAAACTACCCGTGATAACCACCTTGATAAGGCAAAACGGTTTGAATAGTTTTTTTGCTGGGCCGGTTATACTATACAAATCACTAGCCTCCCATACCGAGTGGTTTGAAATTTTCAACTCCCGGCTTGTTTCTGGTAGGACGCTGTTTGTTTGATTTTGTCGAATTACCTCTTAGAAAACCGTTCAAACCACTTTATCCAATCCGATGGCAGTTATCTTCGGCGATTGGTTACGGATAAGTGTGACGGACGGTTATCACCGGCGGTTAACTATGTATAAGATTCAACCATTTTAATTGTTGACTATGGATATGATCCTCCGTCTATATATAGACCTCATCCCAAGGAAGGGGGAAAGAAGGGGGAAAAAATCGCAAGGAAAACCTCCAGAAAGGGAGATTAGTGAAGTGGCCAGAGAGGTACTCTATCTCAGGGGGAAGGAGGCCAGCCTTCCATCAACCCAAGAAGGCCAACCCTCCATCATCCAAGGGTGACAAAACAGCAGACAGAGCCCATTCCAAATGACCTCCCTCTCCCTCCAAGAGATTCCCTGGAAGGACATCCCTTCTCAAGCACACTACTAAGCCGTCCATCAATTGGATACATCCACGCTCAACCCACCAAATATACATCATCCATTTATCTTTTTATATTCTTGGAAAGACTTCTAACTTGAGCGTCGGAGGGTTTACAGTGGGAATAATTCCCGCCGACCTCTGACGTCTTGTTTTTAGTTGTGTTGCGCAGGGTTCATGTTTGAAGTTATGGAGGGCGGATCCGCGTCAGATCGACCAGCAAGAAGATCTGATTTATAGTCCCTGATCCGTATGATAACCCAAATTTCTGGTACGCAACATTGACGTCGTCTATGGAAAATGGCCAAAAAGCCAGTTTTACCACTAAAAAGCGTAAAAACAAAACTGACACGCTTAATGCTTCACTCTAGCAAGCATTTCGACCAGAAAAATTAGACGGCTTCCTAAACAAATGATGGCAGTGCTCACCCTGCCATTGGCGCGTTGACACTTGGGGACTGGGGGCAACTTCCTATCTTCTGCGATTTCCCAACAATGAGAAGTTGGAGAGCCAAGCCAAAGCCCAGTGACGCTCTCACCACCACTCTTAATGATTCTGCAAATACCCATAAAGAAATCGGCAGGCATTTTTCATGCAAGAGACCAATACTCGTGCAGATTATACATCCGAAATACTCCAGGCTTTGTGTATAGTCGTCAAACGCTGGGGGCTTTTCCTTCACACCGGCATCTAATACCCAAAAAAAAAAACGTTTTGGCCCACGGCAGGTTTGACTTAGTCAAACCGGCCTCTACTCCATTTCCACGGGCGGTTTGACTTAGTCAAACCGGCCTCAACTCCCTTTTTATACAAAAAAAAAAAAGAGAGAAAAATGAAAGAAAAGCAGATCGGCCAGAGTTGTTTAGGTATTGGTGTGGTAATCTGTCAAAGTGTCTTGTTGGCGGCAGAATGGCCGTAATGGATTTTGGCTGGAGTTCATCTTAACACCGTAGTCAAAGAATTTCGGACTTGTTGCATTAAGTTGACTGGCTCCGGTTGGATGCTCGATTCTGGGAGCTGTATAATATGATTGATGAGCCAAACCGGTTAAATGACGAAAATGATTCCGGACTGAATGCACTTCAACCGTTTGAAATGGCATGCCAAACTGGTTGAATGAGAGACGGAGTGCCGGAGTGATTTCTCCGGCCAGAGAATATCTAGGTAGGCTAAAATGCTACCAAAGTGGCAATTGAAAGCCGGACTGGAACCTGGGACAGTTTTCTATACAACAGAAAAACACTGAAGTGGGTCTGAGGCGCCAGAGTTGCTGCGGAAGTGGCATTTGAACGTCGGACTGAGCTGAACAACTCCAACTTTGGGCGTCAGAGTATCTCTATCAACTGAGAGAGAGAAAGAGAGCCGAAATGCCTCTTTGGACGCAGGTGTGGAACTGGTGTTGGGGCAAACGGGCGCTCGGACAGAATGCTCACCAAAGTGCAATGACCGAGGGGACAAAACGCTCGGACACGGAGGGACAGCACTCGGACGGACGGTCAACAAGGAAGAAGAAACACACCAGATTTAATGTGGAAACCCTTCTGGAACCGAAGGGAAAAACCACGGGAGCAGAGGCAACAGCAAATCCACTATGTAAAATAGGTTACAAATAACCTCCAAGATGGAGTATCCGCTACACACCCAAGAAGT
>JAODPA010066262.1:0-10970 GCA_025585075.1 Nepenthes mirabilis | reverse complement strand
CGATATTTGTTAATATATATTAATGGGATGCTAGTAAAGGACTAACCCACAAAGGAGGAACCGGCCAAAATTCTCAGCGGCCAATTTTTGTTTGAACGGTCAATGCTACCGTTGACCGGACAAAAGACAAGTGAACCAGTAGAGGCTCAAAATCAGGGCAGCCCATTTGAGCCCAAGAAGGTCAACACATCTGTTGACTAGAAAAGTGGCAAGTAGGCTGATTGAAGCCTAGGACACACACGGCCTAAGTCTAGATTGATCCATGTGTCCGTCCTTAAGTAATAACGGTCATCTATCCTAATTTTTCATATCTCCAAGAAAGTAAGCTTCACTATAACGGTCACATCTAGAATCAATGCATATCCCAGAAGGAAGGCGCCAGAATCTGCATACCTTCTACTGGAAACCCTAACAGTTACAAAATATAGAAGGAAGGATATCATCATCTTTAACCGTTACAGATAAAAAGGCGCTCATGCCTACGCAGGAAGGGCAACAATCTTCAATAGAATGCAGGCATCAAGCCCCCATGCTTAAGGAATGCATCCCGTGGCCTTGGTTATAAAAGGCCATGGGAGTTGATACTTTTAGACACGCTCTCAAATGCCCACAAAAGCCCCCAGGCAAATTCAAGCTCTTAAAAGCTCTCTGACTCTCTCGAGCCTCCTAGCACTCTTTCCATCTGCTATTAGTTATCTGCGAACTCAATATTTAGAGAAATTGCTCCTCGCGAGCAACGACTATAAAACCACTCTTCTTACGAGTGCACTCTCACTTACAACTCACTCTTTGTATTCATATTGCATCCACTACAACCATCTTTTACTTTCAGAAGACCAATTACTGATTTGAGTGTCTGAATATTTTTAATAGAATCAAACCTCACCGTCACCTGACCTCTTGTTTGAAGTTGTGATGTGTAGGATCAAAGCCCAACGAACGAAGAATGGAACCTGACAAACTTTGTGATCCGAATCTGTTCAAATTTGGATATAGGACGCATCGTTGGCGCCGTCTGTGGGAAGCTAACAAAAAGTTAACAACTTTTATCTCCACGAACACTTTCATCTTTAAAGTCAGTATCATCAAGCAAAATGGTGAATACCAGAGCCCAAGCTAGCGTTCCCGCTTAAGATGCTGCCTCTTTTGACCAGAACCACTCTGCTGGTAACCTAGTGAGAGGGGCACCCGCACTATTTCTTCAAAACCTAGCAAAATAAATGCGTAATATGAATAAAATACTCCAAATGCTCTACACCCACCAGGATAAGAAGAAGAACGGGGTCTACCCTCCTCAACTCTTGTTCCAACCTCCAGGCAGGGAGACCAGAGGAAGAAGAAGCTGGCAAAGAAGGCCATAGGGTCGACCAACTCTCGTGCTCCAAAGGCCTCCAACGCCCAAAATTGCCTAAGGTTTGAGCGGCGCTATGGCCATAGGACTCTAGATGAGAGTATAGGGAGGAGAAACCCTCGACACATTCAGGACGAGCTACGGTCTCAGGCTCAGGAGAGAACCACGCGGAACAATCGGTTTGCCAGTGGCAATAGTCGGTCAGCTACATGCCGCACTATTGAAAGAACAGAATTAATGACTTATCTCAACTCAAAGAGATTTGGAAACACCTCCCGAGTTGAGGCAAAAGTTGAGAAGATTTAGAATCGCATGTTCAAGGATGACGACAAACACGCCACTGATTTGGAGAAATCTCCCTTCACTGCTGAGATTTTGAACCGCCCATTGCTGGCCAAGTTCAAGATGCTAGTACTGGATTCTTATGGTGGGAGCACTGATCCCATAGATCACTTTTGCACCCATCTGAGTTTTCAGGGCCTGGAGGATTCAATAATGTGCCGGTGCTTTCCTCTCACTTTGAAGGGAGGCACTCGGATCTGGTTTCATCGGCTCCTGTCAAACTCAATCCGGACCTTCTGTGGGCTCATTGATCTCTTCCTGATTCGGTAGGCTTTCAGCCGCCGGAAAGAAAAGCAATCGTGGCATCTTTCCCACGCCAAGCAGAGATTGGGAGAAAGCCCGAGGAAGTTCCTGGAATGCTTCGTAGCGAAGGTCAGAAGGATCCCTGGGCTCACAGAGGAGATGAAACTTGGCAATTTTATCTTTACCTTGATGCACAGAGACTTCTTCATGCACTTGGCCCACAAGAATCCGCAAACCTTCCGAAAAACGGAATCTATCACCAGGGTCTATGTAACCACCGAAGAGGCTAATGAGGCAAAGAGTCCTGAGAGGACTGATCAACCTCGCTCTTTCTCGGTAAAGAAAAAGAGAAAGAATGGTAGCGGCGACAATCCCCGTCAGAAGTAACACAAGACTGGAGCAGTAGACCGTAAGGATTACTGGCCGATCAACCCGATTCCCCTCAACGACACACGTGCCAACATCCTCATATAGATCTGTGGTGAAAAGTTCCTCAGATGGCTAAAACCACTAATGAACACGGAGGGAAAAAATTCAACTAAGTATTGTGATTTTTATCATTTTTTGGGACACACTATGGAAAACTGTAAGACACTCCAGTGGGAGATTGAGGAGCTCATCAAGAGGGGTCATCTCACCAAGTTCATCAGGAGTCTTGGGTAGAGTTCTGGCACCTCAGGCGGGGAAGGATTAGATCTATCCCAACCACGGAATTGGATTGTGGCTAGCATGATCAACATGATCACGACTCGACCAGCCAAAACTCAGGAAGATCACAGAGAACGGCAAGTTGGGCAGAAGAAGTAGAGAATGGAAGAGAATGTCATTAGCTTTAGTGATAGTGATATGAATCATGTAATTTTCCCACACGCTGATCCCCTTATTGTATCTACACTGGTTTTGGATGGTACCGTGGACTACCAATTGAAATAAATTTTTGTTGATAATAGAAGCTCCAAGGATTTACTTTATTTCGATACTTTCTTTAAATTTGGACTTAAAAGGAGTCAATTGAAACCTGTCGAAGGGCCATTACACAGCTAAAATAACGAGCCTGTAGCCATTCAAGGAACAATACAGTTATAGGTCACCCTTGGCACGTATCCTAAAACAATGAGCCATATATTCACCTTCTTGGTCATTAACTTGCCTTCCGTGTATAATGCTATCCTAGGCTGGCCGTGCCTAGTGGCGTTCAAAACTGTCACCTCGATACCATATTTAAAAATAAAATTTTCAATAGCATGCGGTATCGGTGAAGTGCTGGGTGACTAAATAATTGGACAGAAATGTTACATGTCCTAAATTGCACCAAGTAGCAGCGGATGGCTTATAGGAGAGCTAGACTATTGAGAGGAAATAACCTTGCAACAGGCACAACTCTGTGAGGCAACTGACCTATTCTACTGAATCCGGAGGACCCGAAGAGGTGTGTACAGATTGAGAGCTCACTCACCGGATCCTTGCGCGACGAGCTGATAGCATTCTTGAGACAAAAAGCTGATAATTTCGTGTGGACACTCACTAATATGCCTAAGATTTTGATCAGAATAATGATCCATAAGTTGGGTTCGATCCTGGCCGTAAGCTCATCAGGTAGAAGTAGAGGAACTACTCCGTGGATAACTACTCCGTGGATAAGCTCCTAGCCATCCGGGAATAAGTGAAGAAACTTCTAGACGTCGACTTTATCAGAGAAGTCCAATACCTAAATTGGCTCTCCAACGTTGTCCCAGTGAAGAAAAGTAACAAAAAATGGTGGATGTGAATCGACTTTACTGACGTCAACAAACTTTACCCAAAAGACAGCTTCCCTTTACCTATGATCTACTTGTTGGCAGACTTGACTTTTGGATATGAGCTACCGAGCATCATGGATGAGTACTCGGGATACAACCAGATCTGAATGAGTTCAGAGGACGAGAAGCACATATCGTTCATAACCGATCAAGGCACATACTACTATAGGGTCATGCCTTTCTGTCTAAAGAACGTAGGTGCCACATATCAAGGACTCGTGAATAAGATATTCGAGAAGTAGATCAGGCGCAATATGAATGTGTACATTGATGACATGCTCATTAAGAATAAAACCACCAGCAACCATACTTGCGATCTGGTTAAATCCTTCAAGGTACTCTGTACTCACTAGATGAAGTTAAATTCTTTAAAGTGAGTCTTCGGAGTGTCCTCAGAAAAGATCATGGGTTTCATCGTCTCTCAGTGATGGATTGAAGCAAATCTAGAGAAAATCAAAACCCTCACGGATATATCTCCGTCACAGAGCATCAAAAATGTCCAAAGGTTAATCGGACGACTAGCAACACTGTCGCGCTTCTTGGCAAAGTTGGGGGACAAGTATCAGCCTTTCTTTAAGGCTCTAAGGGGGACAAAAATAAATGATTTTTAGTGGACTGTAGAGTGCTAGACAGTCTTTAATGAGTTGAAACAGTACTTGGCCAGTCTACCGTTACTGACGTCACCCAGGGATGAAGAAGAGTTGTACATCTACTTGGCAGTATCAGAGGTGGCTCTCAACTCTGTCCTCATACGCAAAGATTTCGACTCTCAACGATCGGTTTACTATGTGAGTAAGACGTTGATCAGCGTAGAGAGACGCTACCCGTGCATTGAGAAGTTGGCTTTGTCACTTGTCTTCTCAGCTTAGAAGTTGAGACCCTATTTCCAAGCTCATAGCGTAGTCGCCCTGACTGACCAGCCACTGAAGGAAATCTTCCAGAAATCTAACGTTTTTAGATAGCTGGTTAAGTGGGCCATTAAGTTGAGAGAGTTCGATATCGAATTTTGACTCAAGCCAGCCATTAAAGGGTAGGCCCTCGTGGACTTCATCATCGAGATCACAACCCCAATTGTCGATGAACACCCCACTGACGACACGGGTACCACCTAGAAAAGTCGGAATGGGTTCTCAATGTGGACGGTTCATCTACGAACTCAGTAGTGGTGCCAGAATAGTTCTAAGGACCCCAAACGGGTTTGAGGTGAAGTACTCCCTTAAACTCGATTTTTTGACCATCAACAATATTGTCGAGTACGAAATCTTGTTAGCCGGATTACAACTAGCAAAATAGTACTCAGTTAGGCGGCTAACCGTTTATAGCGACTCAAAACTAGTCGTTAACCAAATCAATGAGAGTTTCAAGGCGTGCAAGCGTCTCTTGGCCAAATACCTGGTCAAGGTGAAGGATGCCATTCGAAGATTCGACAAGTTGAACCTGATCCAAGTTTCCAGAACTAAGCACTGGAAGGCCGACCAACTTGCTAGAGTAGCGGTGGCCGAAAACCCAGAATAATACTCGATAGACATTTGAAAAATCTTGAGTGCTCCCAATATAGAGGAATAGAAAGCAATGCAACTCATCGATACCGAAAACTAGATGACACCTTATTAGAGATATCTGGCGGACGGAGCACTATCAAAAAATGCAGATGAAGCCAAGCTGATTAAAAAGACGGCCGGTTGGTACACCATAGTCAACGGACGGCTCTATCGCTGTGTTACTTGACTCCATACTTTCAGTGTCTTACTCTTGAGGAGGCCGACTACGCTTTGAGCAAAATTCACCTCGGGATGTGTGGGTTGCACATTGGTGGTAAGAACCTAACATTCAACGTCATGTGCCAGGGATGTTACTAGCCTACGATGAAGAAGGACACCCTAGAGTTTGTAAAAAAATATGAGAATTGTCAACTCTATGGCGATTTTCACCACCAGCCGCCCGTAGAGTTGAGATCTCTCCCAGTTCCTTGGTTTTTCGCGCAATGGGGGCTCGATATTTTCGGCCCATTTCTTTTGCAAAGGAAGCTCACCATCACAGGCATTGACTATTTCATCAAATGGATTGAAGCCGTCTCACTGCCAAAGATCACCGAGTACAATGCCTTGGAATTCGTTCGCCAAAGCATAGTGAGCAAATTTGACATTCCCGAGGTCAACGTGACCGATAAGGAAACCGAATTCTTAGGAAAGCGTATCACCAAGTATTGCACCAGTTTGGGTATTAGATTGGTCTACATTTTAATGGTGTACCCCTAGACCAATGGACAGGTCGAAGTCACTAACCGTATGTTATTCCACGGTTTGAAGTCAAAGTTGGAGGACGCAGGGGGTTTCTAGGTTGACGAGCTACCCTCCGTCCTATGGTCATAACGGACGACTCCTAAGGAACCAACTGACGAGACACCCTTCAATCTCTACTACGAGATTGAAGTGATAATTTCAATTGAGATCGGGTTTTCAAGTCTTAAGGTCGAAACCTTTGACCCACTTAGTAACTTCCAGAAGATTAGTGAACATCTAAACTTATTAGAGGAAGTCTGCGACGCAGCAAAAATGCGGACAACAGCCTACCAGTAACGAGTCACCCGCTATTACAAGAAGAAGGTGAAAGCACGACAATTTGAAGTTGGAGACCTGTTCTTACAAAATATAAAGGTTATAGACAAGACCATCAATCGGAACAAGCTTTCCTCAAATTAGGAAGGCCCGTTTTTAATCTCAATCGTTCTGTGAAATGGAGTACACAAACTCCGAACCTAAAACAGCAAATTGGTCTCACAGAAGTGGAACACAATCCACCTAAAGAGTTATTTCTAGTAAAGACCCTGGTAGGTCATCTGTATGACATGAGCATACTTGTAACATATATTGTCATCAATAAAAGAAAATTATTTTCCATTTGCATTGTACCCTGTTTGCATTTTTTTTTCTTTTTCTTTTCCATGTGAATACTTGCTTGTGGGTTACACGAAATAAACGATTTAGATTGTCCTTGAATTGGGTGGGCTTTCACCCGGTCGCAATTAAACCCTAGTCATCCAGGCGACTCATAAGCGGTTGAATAAAACCCTGGTCATCTAGGCGGCCCGTAAGCGGTCGAATTAAACCCTAGTCATCTAGGTGGCCTATAAGTGGTCGAATTAAATCTTGGTCATTCAAGTGGCTCGTTCGCGATCTTATTCCAAATCTTATAGGGCTTAAACAGTACGCATGACGACCTCCTCTAACAGGAGTTAGCATTGTCGATCTATGACAGTTGACACCTCAGGAGTAAAGTGCTCCATCTAAGAGCTGGTCGCCCAAGATCATACATGGACAACATCACTCAAGCCTCAACTCTCGCTTGAGTTTACCGACTTGATACGATATCATGATTCACCCTGATGTCTCCTCAAGAACTTAAGTTCATTTGAGAGTACAACAAACGTCTCCAGTGTTGTGAGACGGACGACCAACTTGTACGAGGTACACCAAGTAGGCTAGCTAATGTAGAGAACAAGTAGCTAAAGGAACAGTTAATGAAAGTAACGTCATGGAACACAATATGTCAGTAAAACGACTGTTTTATTAATGACAAAATTGTATTTATAGTTATATTTAAAAATAAAAAAAAGTAAGGGATAAAAAATCTCTACTAAGGAGCAAAGCCTCCGGGAGGAAGCGGGAGAGGCCCCTATTCACTCTGGGATTGGTCTACAAGACTCTCACGTCGCCTCGTAGTGCGGTTCACTGGGTCAAGGGCACCAATAGGAAAATTGTGGTCCACCAGTTGGGCAATGCGGTGGCTAATGTTAATGCCTTCCCATTATTGTACCCACAGCGCCTGAGAAACCTCATATGGACGTATGCAAGTAGATTGCTCGTTCTCTAACAAAACTATCTTTCCTAGGAGCTCATCAGTATGCCTCACAGCCCGGGCAACCTCCTCTTCCAATCTCGTAGTTTTTGCTTTCAGTTCAGATAACTCCGATTGGAGAACGACCTTCTCCTCCTAGTGTTAGGTCCTCAATAAGTCCATAGCCTCCTCGAACCAGGTGATCTCTTCTTCACGGTCCAAGACTATCAAGTCCCGTTGATGCAATCCCTTACTATACCCAGAATCTTTTCCTCCTGCCACAAATCAAAGAAGTTAAGCAACAACAGTAGAGGAAGAAGATAATGGAAGCTTTGAAAAGTTACCAGTCAGACTTTTTGTTGCCTCCTTACTGGTCTGCTCTACGACCTTGGGCCTGACGGTGGAGGACTAAGAGCGGCAGCCTTCTCAACACGCTTTGTTGAAGCCTCAACAGCAATCTCCTCTGCTAACTCAACAGTGATATCAACCACCTTGAAAAGCTCTCTGGCGGCTGGCTCATTAGTCGTAGAAGACAACTCCATGGCTGGCTCCTCTAACTCAGCTAGCAGCTCCATTCCGGCGGCTCCGGGCAGCTACTCTATCAGCGCGGCTTGTGCCACCAAGTCCTCCGGTTGCAGTAACATAGTAACAATGCCGCTTGTAGTGGCACGTAGCATAGCCTCATACTCCTCCACAGCAGCCTCTACTCCGGAGCACTCTCCAACTCCAGCTAGTCGCTCGGCCGCTATGTAGTTTGACTCTATGAAGGATGACGGAGAAGGCTCTATAGTCGCAACCCTCTTTTGTCTTGGACTATTGGGAGCATCACTAGTGGAGAGTGCACCAGCCGCATTAATGGCAATAGCCCCGACTTTCCTCTTATGCTGTGAGGCCACCGTCGGTGGTGGACTAACCTTCTGGATAGGAGAAGGAGGTTCCCAATGAGCTTTCTTAATTTCCTCCCTAGAGACTAGGTGATCTCTCCTGAATTAGGAGAGATGGTCCCTCACTAGCCGCAACAGTGACTCCACAGCAACCACCTCCTCTTTCTTGAGCGTTCCGGTGAGAATACTGGGAACCTTATCCTTATCTCGGGATAAGAGCCACGAGTCATCAACATGCACAAAGAAGAAGCGGTCATTTTAATTCTTAAATGAATCGTATATGGCACGCTAATATGAAGATCTCTAGGGGATAAGGAGATCCGGTCCCTACTCTGGGTGAATCAAAATATCACCTTAACTGCCTCTATCGTCAACATCCATGAATGGAGACAGAGGAAAACGTATAATGAGTAGAGGTACCGCACGATATTAGCATAGAGCTGTGCGATGGGGATTCTAAGTGCTATAAAGATGGCGAGCAACTCCTCTGGTATAGGGAGGCATAGCCCACTCCTAAGGTGGGCCTCGTATAATGCAATGTGACCCCTAGGAGGGAAGCAGGCCCTATTGTGCTCGCTGGGTATCGTGAATACAATCTTCCATGGAATGTTAAACTCAACATATAAGTTTTTCACTTCACTAGGAAAAATCACAGAAGCAATCTCAAGAATAGAAAGAGCCATAGAAACGGGAGCAAGAAGAACAGCAGGGACTTAGAAATTTTCAGAGAAGAAAAGCGTGAAAAATTTAAACGAATAGACTAGTTTTATAAATGTACGCAGCCGTTGGAGTAAGGCAGCGCCTCGAAAAGGTATGCCCATCATGGTGGACACATGTCGATTCCAGAGAAGGCGCAGTCGAATCAGATATCCTACATAATTAATTACCGAGATTATAAATTCACTGCATGTTGACACGTGGTAAACTTTTCGACCGACAGTTTGGCGGCATGATGGCACGTCGATTCATTTCCCCTAAGTTCTTCGGATTTTGGTTAGGACGGTTAACGAATTCGATCAACGCTATGCCTCTTGCTTAATTCTCCAAATTTTTACCAGAATGGTCAACGAATTCAGTTAACGCTCCCCTTCCTACTTAGTTCTTTGGATTCTTATTAGAACGGTCAACGAATCTGGTCAACGCACCTCTTCCTACTTAGTTCTCCGGATTCTTATTAGAATGGTCAATAAATCTGGTCAACGCTCCTCTTCCTACATAGTTCTCTGGATTTTTACCAGAATAGTCAACAAATCTAGTCAATATTTCCTAAGGCTTTGTTCTTTGGATCTTGGTGTTACAGTTAACGGCTGCAAGCAACGCGACCAGCAGACCAAAAGTCACTACTAGTCTTCTCATTAAGCTGTCTCAGATAAATTGCCCAGCCAGAAGCATCCCATCGTGAACATGTTGGAGGCCGGAGTCTCAAATTACCAGTATAGGAGGCTATTAATGGAGACACCAGCAACGCGTTGACCCGCAAAGACCGAAATGACCAAAATCTTCAACGGCCCATTTTTTCCTAGACGATCAACGCTGTCGTTGACTCGACGAAAGGCAAGTAAGCAGTAGAGGCCCAAGATCAGGATAGTTCATTTAAGCCCTGGAAGGTCAACGCTTCTGTTGACTGAAAAAGTGATAATAGACCGGTTGAGGCCCAAAACGCACGTGGCCCTAGTCTAGATTGGTCCACGTGTCCGTCCTTAAGCAATAATGGTCATTTGTCCTAATTTTTCGTATCTTCAAGAAGGTAAGTTTCACTGTAACGGTCATCTTCAGAATCAATGTACATTCCGGGAGGAATGCGCTAGAATTTACACATCTTCTGTTAGAAACTCTAACGGTTACAAAACGTAGAAGGAATAATATTATCTTTGACCGTTACAGATAAAAAGGCGCTTACGCCTATGCAAGAATAGCAACAATCTTCAATAGAGCGAGGGTGTCAAGCCCCATTACTTAAGGAATGCATCCCATGGCCATGACTATAAAAGGCCATGGGAGCTAACGCTTTCGGATACGCTCTTAAACGCCCACAAAAGCATCTAGGCAAATTCAAACTCTCTGAAACTCTCCAACTCTCTCGAGCCTTCTAGCACACACACTTTCTATTACTAGTTCCCTACGAACTCAATATTTTAAAAAACTGCTCCTCACGAGCGATGACTACAAAACCACTTTTTTTACGAGTGCACTCCCACTTACAACTCACTCATTGTATTCATATTACATCCACTGCATCTATCTTTTACTTTTATAAGGCCGATTATTGATTTGAGTGTCAGAGTATTTTCGGTGGAATCAAATTCCACCGTCAGTTAACCTCTTATTTGAAATTGTGATGTGCAGGGCCTAAATCCCAATGAATGGAGATCGAAACCTAATGAACTACGTGACCCAAATCTATTTAAATTTAAATTTAAGACTCATCATATATATTTTATTAATGTTCTATAAATTTCAACTAGGATCCTTTATCTTGTCAAAATCATGTAATTTAGGGTATATATAATATAG
>JAODPA010066261.1:0-10971 GCA_025585075.1 Nepenthes mirabilis | reverse complement strand
TATATATAGCAATTGCAAACTTGATCAATCTATTTGACCTTAAAATTAATATGCATACATGTGGATAAAAAATTATAGTTTTACTTTGTATAAAAAGCAATTGCAAACTTGATCAATCTATTTGACCTTATTATAACTTTTGTTAAAATAGAGTCTCTTTTTAAGAGTTGTCAATTAATATTTTATCTTATTTTCTAACCCAAAATTTTATTTTCTTTTAAATTTTGACTGCAAATTTATTATACAATTTCTTTTAATCCCTTCTGACTTTGTAAAAAAAATTCATTTCTCTTGGACTTTAAAAATTATATCCTTAAAAAGTAAATACCTTAATTCAAATCAAAGCAACTGGCAAACCAAAAATAAATAAATAAATAAATCCATTGATCCAACACTAGGCCCCACCAACTTTGCTTCCAAAAACAAAAATTATGTATCAACTATGCTCTATTGACTACATCTTACATATTTGTAAGTACGATGTTTGTTATATGCATTTCATAGAAGGCCTATTTGTACTGATGAATTCAAAAAAGAAATCTCAGGACAATGCATCATACCATCGTGACCTTGAGAGTATAAATTCATATCTACAACATTAACCGGTCATACCTCACCCTTTGCAAAAGTGCACAACATCTCTTGCGAAAAAGCACCCCTAACAGGTACATTTGTGCATCATTTTTGCCTTTTGTACTCATACAGGTTCCTTAACTCGACCAAGAAATTTATCTGGTAGAATTTTCATGCACAAAAGATGCATGTCCTTCGCTGCACCAGAGTGATTGGCAAAGCATAAACTCGTATTTAATTTACCGAGTGCGTTATCGATATGTAACATAAATTGCATAACGCATACGTCATCCCACATTAAAACAGCTCTCAAACAGTTCTGCTCTGACAGTTCTTGTCTATTAATCAAGCACCACTTACTGGTCTGGGGAGGCAAGCTAGCCGCATGAGCAGCTTGGCCAGAACGCTCTAGTATGGCAGCCAATTGACCTTAACCCACCTGAGAAATTGCTTCGGGTACACAGCTCATGCCGATGAGATTATTGTCAGAACCACATCAATTCTATAAATTCTATCAAAAAAAGCAGACAGGGCCGATACAACAAATATGCTGAAGATCATGGACACCATGCAAAGGCATTAGTGATTAGAAACAGCTTTCTACAGGCTTTGCCAAACAAATAGAACCAAAAGCTGCACCACAACTCCACTGGAGCATCAAATGGAGAAATATTACACACTGATGTCAACCCGCTCAGCTTAATAATAATAATAATAACCACTTACCCACGACAAAAATCTTCCCCCAGCACACCCCAAGAAAATAAAATGAAAAAGAAAGGGGAAAAACCAAAAACCCCTTCACTACACTGTGTCATCTCATTTAAAAAGCCAAATAGGGCTGTGACAAGAACGAGGAAATCGGTGCGCCTATCACCACTAGTTGAAATGCATCCTAAAATTCAAACTCTTCTTCATCGGCCCCAACAGCTTTCACTCTATCCCCCATCTCCCTCAAAACAGCTGCTGTAGAATCATTTATACCCAGCAAATACTGCAAGCGCATTAGTTTCTCAGGAGCCCGGTCGCTCTTCATGTAAATAGAAAAAAGATCTGCTAGCTCCTCAGGCACCTCCCAAGACAGGGGCTCTGCAGGTACAGCCTTGTCGCAGGCTAATAAATCATTAAGAGTGGAAACCTGAGACAGTTGACAAAAGCAACAACAGCATCAGATTCAAACAATGAATCCAATAATCATTAGTCAATAGATCACAACCAGAAAAAAAAATGTCAATTCAAACATTCAGTCCCACAATCAGTAGTTCTGCAGAAGATTAATGGGGGAAAATGCAATCAAAATAACAAAATGAAGCTGATTCTTAAGATAACAAATCATGGAATGCATACCACGCCGGCATGGTTTCTTTGTCTCAGTAATGCTACTGCTTGAATCAATGAGTTGGCTAATCTAGTTTGAGCAAGTTCATGGACCAATGCTTTTGCCTTTCCAGCATTGATGCTCAGATCTGCAGGAATTTTCTCATACACTTCTGCCTCGTCAAACTCTCCGGTGCCGGATGAAAATATTTCATCCACAGTCTTCTTAAATAGGCTCTCCCGCAAGCTCTCAGATATCATGGAGTCCAAATCTATACTTGCATCTTGAAGTTCTCTAACTTGCTTTATACTAAGCCTTCCCTGTCCTATTGCTGTTTCAATAGCAGATGCCATTTTTGAAGTTGTTATGCTCTTTATAACTTTCTGAGCATACTCGGAAGGCAACCCAACTTGCTTCTGCGCCTCATTTAGCTGTTCTACCCTGGCTTTTGTCAACTGCCCATCAGCCAAGATGACCTCAGCTTGTTGCCTGAAAGCCTGCTCAGCTAGGTTTCTATGGACATCTACTATCTCCTTCTGTGTCAGACCAAGAATTTCACCAAGCTGATTCAGATAAAGATACTCCGTATTATCCTTCTTTGTGGTGATTTGTGCACCAAATGGAATTCGGGTGACTTCCCCAGTCAGGCAAAACAACAAGTATGTTTTGTACAGGTCAGTCCTTTCCCTCTCTGGGAGGTCATCTTTTAGAGTAATCTCTGTCTGCCCCAACTTGTCTATCTTCGCCTCAAGCTCCTTACTGGGTCTTGTTTTTCTGAGAGTCTGTAGCGACTCCCATTCTTCTTCTTCTTCTTCAGTCAGCTTCTTTTCTTCTTTAGCAGGTACCGGTGTCAGGGCATCGGATGGCTCCCCTTTAATGTCAGCCACTAATTCAGTTACCACCAGTGTATTGAATGCTATCATCTTCTTGAGTATTTTTGCAGATTCAGTGCGACTTCCAGCTGCTCTTGCTTGTTTAATGTAGTTTATGAATACCTTCCGGACCTGCATTAGTCAAAGGGGTTAATAAATCAGAGATGCTAAGTTACCAGCACAGCAGGTCTGTATTGACAGAAAGCTTCCTAGAGAAATCTTCCATCTCCAGCTAAAAACCACATTTGGTTTGTGCTCCAATTGGCACATGAGCAGCTGAGTGCAGCAGTCCATGTGTACATAGGCCAGCCTGTCTTTGCGGTTAACTTTCCTATGTTTTTCACATGGGAATCATTAAATCCAGAAGTCAACCCCAGACTAAAACTAATAAAACATTCAGAATATGAAGATGTACCGCCACAATTTTGTACACGACCAACCAATCTAACATAATTATCGTGCTTCAATCAATCAAAAGAGAGGTATGAGCAACAGAAGACAGCTTGCAAGTTACTACGGACTAACTCCCCCAAAGTCAAATAGCTTAACTACTTAAATAACTACTCAACTTCTAATATTATTTTAATAGCTTCGAATATTTACAATCAATATTACCACATCCAATGCAATAAACTACAGATCATGGCTCTTATTTTCAATATTAAACTAACAATACATTAGATAGTCTCCGGTATGGAAAAAGATGAGTCATCCTTGAGCACCTCCTCTATTCAATTTGGGATGCGGAATAATCAACATCATTCTTTTAAGAAAGGTGGATCCCACATCAAAAACCTTAAAAAAGGGGAGTGACTGTCCCCTCAATAGAAAGGGTGGCTTGTCCACTTTCTTATGAAGTACGGGCCTTGAGTGGTCTATTTCAGTTTGGGCATTCAAATAAGGGGCCCCATTGGGTGCTGGTTTGGGTTTTATGGAAGGCACTGTCAATCCAGCTCAAGCTCTCATCAAAGCCACATCCTGAGTTTGTGCTGGATCAGGAAAGCTTGCAGACTCATTAAGTGGTCTATTTCAGCTTGGGCATTCAAATAAGTGGCTCCATTGGGCGCTAGTTTGGGTTTTATGAAAGGCACTATCAATCCAGCTCAAGCTCTCATCAAAGCCGCATCCTGAGTTTGAGCTGGGTCAGGAAAGCTTACAGACTCAGACTCAATCAAGCGGCACAAAGTTAAGGTGAAAAGAGTGAAACTAAATTCAACTTGTCTGGTTTACACCACAGCTAGAAGTACAGCCCATTTACAAAGCTGAGTGAACATATTGACCAGTCAAATATCAAGGGAAGGTAACGGGCTCTTCTCACAAAAAGTGACCAACACTCAACCCTAACACAGGCCAACCTTGCCACAGGTGATGGAAGAAGATCAAAATAGATATGAAGTAAAGAATCACAGCGGATAAGACTCCATAGATGTCATGGATGAAAGCAAAAGCAGGGAAAGTGGATACTCACCGCCTTGCTGGCAATAGACATTGCTGCCTCCCTGGTCAAGCGCAATCCATGTGCAGCTTTTCTCACCGAAGATTTTACATCAGCATCATATCCATCAACACCCGAAGCAATAGCTTCACTCACGACCTATAGATGAAAAGCTAATATTACTTACTATCTTGCTAAAATTGTTAAAGAATCACAACCTAAAAATTTGAAAATTAGTTTTGACACAACGGTAAAGTAACTTTATTTTGACCTAGAAGTCACGGGTTCAAACCAAGGAAACTTATGACCCTTCCCAAAAACTACAATGCGGGAAGCCTCATGACTGTGTCATCTTTAACGTGGCAAAGCCATCTCAGTTGTACAACAGAAGAAGACCATGATGTGGAAATCCAACAGACAATATCCTAAAACAACGTTAACAAGGACCCAAAAATCCAGCTCCTGAAATAAGGAAGCCACAAAGGCAAGAGAAGTCAATAAAAATAAATGTTTTCACAATCAACAATTGGAATGTAGAGCCAGAAGATTCACCAAAAAGTGGACTATCTCAAGGAAGTTACCAGTCCACAAGGTGATGTCAAAACGTATTCACTTCATCGACACAAACTATACCCAAAAGTGTTGTCCAAATTTCTGATTACTAAACTATTGATGGCTTTGGAATTCCACACCTCATCTACACTAAAGCATTTTAATTTGGAAAGATACAGGGTTATAGTGAGTCCTATCCCCAATTTTTCACTAACTTGTTCTTCAGCCAACGTTTTAACAGGTAGAAACTTATCACATCTGGCCACATCAATAGGGGGAAAAAGGCTAGAAAACTCTTGAAAGGGCAGATGATTGTTAAGATCCGAAACTGTGACAATCTTTAGAATCAAATTTTGTAGACTTAAAAAACTTGGTTACCTTTTCAAACAGCCCACCACAAATATCTGCATGAGCTGCTTCAACAGTTTTTTGAGGAATACATAACATAACCCGCAGGCGTAGTAAAGCAGCAACATCTTCCTCACTTAACTCTCCATTAGCTACGCATTGCTGAAGCTTTTGCCGATAGATTTCTACAATGTAATAAGTTTAAAAAAGAGGGTCAGGAAGGAATAGGAAAGCCCTTTGGCATTCAAACCAAGCACATAATCCACAAATCCCTAAGGGGGCATGACAAAGGCGGCATCTGTGTATTCCACATGAAAAACCTAGTTCAACATCAAATTTTCTAATTATATAGATAAACAGGCATGCCTGTATCAATCAGGCAAAGGGCAACATGATAGTCCATTTGCTATTTAACAGGAACATGACAGGTATGAGATCCTCCATTTACACCCATACTCAAAAAATTATGATAAGAATAACGGCGCAATGCAGGACTATTAAAAGGAATCATAATGCAAGCACTACCTTCATGGATCTCACTGGCTTTTTCTGGATCAAACTGTAACTGGTCACAGAGATTCTGTAGGAAGGCCGCCTTACTATCTACAGCTTCCAATTTACCACCAGAAACAGCTTGTATTAACTGTTTGCGATAGACTTTTGAGGTAACATCCAGTATGATAGCTTCTGCCTCCCGTTTCCCTAAACCAAATATGTTTCTTAGCTGGTTCAATGCAGCTAGCTGCAAATGTAGGGCATGATTCAATTTTCTTCTATACACACAGCACATAACACAATAAAAAAGCTGGTAATATCAATGAAAGTAAAGGGCAAGCATCAACTACTAATATTCTAGGTTCAAATACCCGAATTAAACTTACAAAATTTTCACAAGATTCATTCGGCTGTTGGTCTAGAATTTGTACGATAAGGCAGACAAAAAGGAGACTTTTCTTCATTTAAAAGTATTTAAGTCTCGATAAGCATGTCCTTTTTCCTTGTTCTTTTTGGGGTTGAGGGGGTGTCACACATAAAAAAAATCTCCATCATATGACATCAAAAGAGTTGGTCATTCAAAATTTGGCAAATGTGTTCTCATCAACCGGATATGCGTGGGGGAGAGAATTACGATGCAGTGACATCACCTTAGTTTCTTCCATACAGCCATTGGTTAAAGAATTTGTAAGATATGCTCTGTAAAGAAGCTTTAGGTCATCAGTCCTCCTCTCACTATCAAACTCGCCACCTGATAAATAATGCTCAGATGATGACTAATACACAATAAATAATGTAATGCAGGAAAACTTATTCAGATAAGACTAACAAAGTCGCTTGTAAGTACCTACCAACTAAAGAAACTGGCCCAACCCCACAGGCCAAGCTGTTGGCATCTGGCTGATTTCTAAATGAGAGAAGCAAACTATTAAATGCTAGCATCTTATCAAGCTCTACTACGACCTCTTTGACTCCCCTGCTAAATATCCACATACACTAATCATACCCTGCTCAGCAAGTTTCTTAATATGAGAGATAGCCTACAAATAATATCACTACCGATACCCTGCTCTTGTGCGAGACTTCAGCATGTCAAGAGCCATGGAAATGTATTCCTCAACTAGCTTTCTGGAATGGTCCTTGAACATCTCCTCAGCAAGCTGTAAAAAACAGATTTGACCATGCTTTGAAAAGGAAACAAAAACAGAGGAAAAGGACTGCCAATTGTGAGCTAGCAATAATCAATAACAAGAAGTTGGCAAGCAATACCTCATCAGAAAGACGACAGGAAATTTGGAATTCTCTCAGATGAACGAGCTGTTTTACATCCAAATCTAAGTGAAAACAGCAAAGCTATTACATGCAGAACAAGTCTATTCCACAGGCAACCTCTGGACACACCTATATGATGTTCATGGCAAATTTTGATAAGTTTACTAGTTCAAGTAAAATGAAGGCAAATACTGACCTGTACCAATTGACTTCAGCTTCAGAGCATACAGCCTCTGGGCATTGTCACGAATAGCAACCTCAACCTGGAACATCACAATTACTATACCTTAATTCAGCATGAATAACTTGAACAACTTTTCCAGGCTATGGTTGACCAAAGCAACCAAATGCCAGCTCAATTCATTTTATCCAATTTGCCTCTTTACTCAACCCATAAAAATGATCCACTCTGCCACAAGGCATAGGAAATAATGTTTTTTATCCACTCTAAAGAACAAGATGCTATCAGCTAATGGATTAGCAGCACACCTGGGCATCAGTAACTTTGAAAATGCGTTTCCAAGGTAAAAGAAATGTAGAAGCTTCTCCAAAAACAAGTGTTGACACATAAACTAACTTCTGAAATGCCTGCGCTGAAACTCACCAAAATTGATCAAGGCACATATCTTCAATACACCTGCATAAGACCTTGTGATTATAAGACTAAACACTGAATGACTATCAGTTTCTTACCCGATGCTGCTGGAAGTCAGCCTCTCGATCTCCAGTTTCAAGCCTTTGCCTAAAGATCCGCCGACCAATCTACAGCCGGCAAGCCAGCCAGGGAAAATCCCTCATCAAAAATTGCTCAAGGAAGATAAAACATATAATATCTCCAGATAAGTAGCAGAAAACACCTCAATATGCATGTTAGCAGCTTCAGGGTCATCTATCCCAATAGCATTTTTAAATTTGATAATAGTTTCAACTTCATTGCCCTTAAGATCTTCATTTCCGGGAGGAAGTACTGATGACACAAATCTGTCAGATCAGATGAACCAAAAGGTCAACAAAGAGTGGAAGAGTATCCAAATAAAGCAACCGTTCACTAACTTTGTCAAAATGGCTTCAAAGGAATCTTAATGATATGTTGTCATTGCTCAGCATAGAATCACACTACTTTACTAAGTATCAACAAATCCAGATATAAAGAGATTGACACAGACACAGACAAAAACATGACCACACTGAATATTTGTTTAACTAGATGCCTCCCACATGTACCATCGTGATGTCACAGCATCCCAATTCAGGCCATATCTTCAATAACAAATGACATAAGTCCCATTATGTGGAATTGACAACATGAATCTTCCACGTTTTCACTCAACCCAAAGCAATATCCTTTAAAAGTTGAAAAGCTATCAAATTCATTTTTTTATAACATCAGGCCATATCTTCCTAGCCCTACTAATTCTCTATCCCCTCTTATCTCCATCACATAAGTCCTTCTCATTGGTTCCCCAAGCCATCTCAAACACTCATTCAAATCTTCTCTTCAGCTCATTATCTTTTGACTTAGACTCCTCATCCATTTTAATAATCTCATTTTAACTACATTAGCTTTACCTACTTGTTTTTTCCCTATCAACATGCCTTCTTATAAACATCATGAACTTATCCTTTAAAATAGAGGTATTTGGCAATCATCAGCCACTCTCCAAATTTTTCTGCATTTTAATTACGTCCTTTCACCCTGACAATCCCACCACAACAACAATTACAAACAATGCCTCAACCTTAGGCATTGCCTTCTCTTCATTTCCCTAATCATGTATCCAAGACAACAATATATGTAAGTTTTCCAACATTTCTTGATCATACATTAAAACTTTTTCGTACACTTGCTTGCACTTTAATGTACTGAGCATAAAATTCTGTCCAGAGAATCCTCATATTCTAAAGCCACTTTCCATAGCTTGAACTTTGGAAAAAATTATTGTCAGAATATCATCCAAAGACAAGAGATAGCGTATCAAATCAACCAAATCTTCTTGATAAGTTCACAAATAGCTCAAACCAAGCATACAAGGAATCAAGTCCAATTGTAGGTGCAAACAGATCGACAATTCACTATATCCTCTTTCACAGTCCCGATGATAGTGCATGAATAACTACGAAATTGGTTTCAAAGCATCTTGCCTTCTTTACTCTTAGAATGGAATTTTGTTCTATTAGGAAGATGGACAAAAATCTTGATATCGGTATGGTCGCAATTATATTAGTATCAAACAATACAAATCAATATATTAAAACAGAAAATAATTCTAAAAATCGTAAGTGGACAGGAACATATTGGTCAAATATTAAATGTATCGGCCAATATTGAAAATATTGGCCAATATATCCCGATATGTCACTAATACAGTAACATATCATGACATTATCATGGTATCGGGGTTCCAATACCAATACATATCAACCGATATTTTCATCACTGATTAAGATAGTGCATAAAAAGTCAATGTTATATCAATATATCATGGAACGGGAATTTTTCCTCGATTGTCCCTGCACAACACTACTGTTACTTCTGATTTATCTATCACCATAATAATACAAACCCATTTTTATGTTTAACCTTACACTGCCCTCAATTTTTCCTCCGACCCACCTTGTTCCTTATAAATATATATATATTCTAACCTCATCACTCTTCAGTTTTCCACTGATTTCATAGGCGCTAGGTGGAGGCTTTTGCGTTCACTTTAAATCTGATTAAAAGACAAGTTTTTTGACATTTGGCAATTGATTACACTCACCTGCAATACAAGTCACATATTTCAGAGTTGAATGGCTCGTCTTGTTTGCTGACACCATATCTGAGAAACAAATTTTTTAATAAAAAAGTTAGCTTCCAGAAACTAACAAGAGATAACACAAATCTAGTCAACAGCAACATCCCACTTCATCTTTTTTTTTCCCCCCAATTTGTTCCATTTTCAACTTGAAAATACTCAGCAGAAAAAAGAAACTGCATTCGGGTTAAAAGAAATATTTTCGGCAAGTAGCCGAAATAGCATTTTAGTGCCATCTAAAAATTTCAAACAGTCAATGAACTGGAACAAGAAAAAGGTGACGTTGGACCTTACAAATATCAAAGAGAAGGAAAGGCGATGGAAATGTTTAAAACCAATAGAACAAATGTTCTTTCTTTTTATATCTTGTTGTTACACGCTTTTGCTATTCACGCTTGATATACTTCTCTGTTTCAAATCTAGAAACTCCATGACTTCGGACGTGAATAGAAAAGATAAACACGCAAAACTCAGTAACTTAAACCACTAACAAAACAAAATTGTCGTACTTTCTCGCAATCCCTTCTATATCTTTCTTCTTCAACGCCGAAGGATCGTCACATTCCGCAACAAAGTTATGCAAATTCACAGCAGCAACCTCTGGAACGCAAGAATTCAGAGCATAAGCAGTGGCACCGGCAGCTGCACCCAACGCAATGGCAGTCCCCAACCCAGCGTTCTTACTTCCCCCAATTCGAGTACCTAATCCATACCCAGCAGCTATAGCTCCGGCAACAATGAGAACAGAACTTGTTAATCTTACGATTGGTGACAAACTGTCAACAAGTGATTGTATACTTGATAACTCCTTCTTGCCTCCAAACACTTCGGAGGTAAAGACTGGCGTGGATTGGTCTGAAGAACAGCGGAGAGATGATATTCGATAGCGATATCGTCTTGTGAGTGAAAATATGGGTAAGGGTTTGATTTGGAGACGACTGGTGTTTATAAAGTAAGAGAAGAGAATCGAGGGATCAGACGAAGAAGGGGAATTGAGAATTGTTGGGTTCATGGTCTCCACTGTGTACGCTCTCTCTCTCTCTCTCTCTCTTCCCACTAGTGTGGACGGACGAGCAGGGAAATGTTAGGGTTTGAGCTTCAGGGCTTATAAAGGGTTTAACTGAACAACTGAGGAAGAGGATAAGGGCCGACGAAGACGACGACGGAGGAGATGAGTGGGAAACAGGGAGCAACGGTGATTTCCCCGTTTTTCTGCATCTATCGCTTATGTCGTCGCTATGACTCTAGCTTAGACGGTTCAATTTAAATTTGATGGTAAAAAATTAAAATTCAAAATATATTTTTTAC
>JAODPA010066260.1:5446-34200 GCA_025585075.1 Nepenthes mirabilis | reverse complement strand
TATAAAGTATAAATAATCTAACTATAAAAATATAATATGTACGAGTATTTAAAATAACAAATGTTTTAAGAAGAAGAAGAAATTCAATAACAAAGGAAAAGAGGCTTAAAATGCAATTGCCTTAATACCAAATTTATCAAAATTTTACTTTGATTCACTTTAATTAACCTTCTTTACATTTTTATTTCTCTTTCTCTCTCTTCTTCTCTTCTTCTTCTCTCTCCTATCTAAAAATTTAGTAAGAAATGATCAAAAATTAGTCAGACATGACTTATACAGTAGGCTAGTACCTGTGCTCACTAGTCGCACATTGGGTGTCACGGCCAAACATTGTGGCACATCATTGTCATATTTCTACCACAAGGTGCTTGAGCGTCTCTTAGATATACATCGAATGTGAACAATCTGAAAAATATACTTAAACTCTGGTTAAGTGTCTATCAAGCACAGCCTCTCTACCCAGAATACAAATATCCATGCATCAGGTTCCCGTCAGGTATCATTTAATTCGATGTTACCTGGTCTAAAAATTAACTTTGATCCAATTTATTCCTCCTTTGACCTCAACTTTACTTATCTCAACTTAATTAATTACAATTAAAATTTAATATTTGAAACTCGTTCATTATATCATAAATGTGAATAAAACATGTTTGATAGATAGTTTTCCTTAACTGGGGATTGATCAACTGGTAGATACAATGTTTGGACACTAGTTATTGAGTTTCATGGATGCCTATCCGGATATAATCAGATTTGAAAGAATCTAAAGGATGAAGAAGCGATCTCATTCATAATTGACCATGGAATTTATTACTATAAAATAATCCCATTCATTGTAAAGAATAATGGTACAACTTATGAAAGACTGGCCAATAAAATATTCAAACAATAAATCAAAAAAAATATAAATGTGTACATTGATTATATGCTAGTTAAAAGCATATTTACCAATGATCATATTAATGACTTGGACAAGATATTTAAAATACTCAGAACATATTGAATGAAATTAAACCCAACTATATGTGTCTTTCAGGTAATATCTAATAAGTTTCTAGGCTTTATTATCTCACATTATGGGATAAAAATAAATCTAGGAAAGATCAAAATTATAATAGATATGGAGCTGCCTCAAACTATTAAGGAGATCCAAAGGTTAACCAAATAGCTTAGAACTTATCAAAGTTTATAGTGAAACAAATGGAGAAATATTTATTATTCTTCAAGGCATGAAAAGGAGCAAACAAAAATGATATTCAATGGACAGATAAGTACTAACAAGCTTTCTAAATGTTAAAAGAATGTCTGGCACATCTATTGTTATTAACTTTTCTTAAAGAGGATGAGAAATTATATCTTTACTTTACTATATGAAATATAACTTTGAGTGCTACTTAGATCAAGAAAACAGTTAAAACTTAGCTATTGGTAAATTGGGTTTATATAGTCCTGATAGAATTGAAAACTTAGTATGTAAAAACAAAAATATTATTTTAGCCTTAATTTTTGATACAAGAAAACTCCGACTATAATTCCAAGCCCACAAAATTGAGGTATTAATAGATTAGTCATTAAATAGGATGTTACAAAAACCAAAAGCATCCAAATGCTTTACTAAATGTTCAATCAAATTGGATGTATTTGACATAAAGTTTTGAACGCAACCCTCCATAAAGGTTTAAATATTTGTAGATTTTATTATTAAAACAACGACCCCAATATTAGATAAAATAATTAAACACATAGGGGTTTTAACAGATGAATCCTTGCCCACATGAATGTTACATGTTGGCGAAGCATTTTGTCAAATAGGTAGTAGAATTAGAATAGTATTAACCTCATTTGAGGGATTCAAGATTAAATACTTAAATATATTTGGATTATCTGCCACCTATAGTGTGGCGGAATATGAAACTCTAATAATTGGGTTGAAGTTAGCTGATAAATATTCCGTTAAAAACCTAACAATGTACAGTAATTTTGAATTGATAATCAATCAAGTGTTTGCTAATTTCAAGGCAACCAATCCAAATTTAGCTAAATGCCTCTGCAAGGTACAAGATCTCTTGTTATTTCTTAACAAATTTGAAATTGTCTATGGCCCTAGAGAAGATAATTAAAAAGTTGATTGACTTTCCAAAATGATAACATTCAGTTGTCCAAAATAGTACGCTTGGGATATGAAAGAAGTGTTTCAGAAGCCTAGTATTGAGAAACAAAAAGAAATTCTCTAAGTATCTAATGAGGTAGTTTGGATGACTCCTTATAGTGAACACCTTGAAGATGGAATGCTTTTGAACGATCTAACAGTGACAAAGAAGATTTCAAAAACTAGAGGTCGATATACTATAATAGACCAATCACTGTATAAAAATATTATTCAATATTCTATATGGATGTTTAACTTCAATTGAAACTGATTACACTCTTAGTGAAGTACATCTTAGCATATGTGGAGTACATATGGAAAAAAATTTTTGCTTTCAAGATCATGAGACAGGACTCTTATTGGCCTATCATAAAGAAGGACGTAATGAAGTTTGTTAAAAAAAACATGAGAATTACCAAATCCATAGTAGTATACCTATATAACAACATAGGGAACTGTAAGCTGTATGGGCTCCTTGACCATTTACGCAATGAAGGCTTGATAAGCTTGGCCCATTTCTTCTAACAACTTGTTAAAGAAAATGTATTACCCCTATGGTGAATTAATTCAAAAAATGTGGTAGAAGCTTTTTCATTGGTTAAAATTATAGAACAAAATATAATATAATTTATGTATTAAGATACCGCCAATAGATTTGGGTTATCAGAGGTTATAGTGGAAGCCAATTATACTCAATTCTCTAGCAAAATTTTCAAAAAGTATTGTAATAGTCTTGGTAATAGATTGATCTATACATTAATCTAGTACTCTCAGACAAACAAATAAGTAGAAATGACTAATTAGATGATAATTAATAGTTTAAAGATGACGCTAGATAAAGTTAGAGGGGCTTGGGTAGATGAATTTCTATCCGTACTTTGGGATTGTTAAATGACTCTAAGAGAACCTACTTGAGAAACACACTTTATTCTATGTTATCGAACAGAAGTGGTAACCTAGTGGAGATAGGATTGCTAAGCCACTGAGGGAAAAATTTTACAACAGATCAAAATCTATTACTTCTTTGACAAAATTTGGATACCTTAGAAGAAACTAGATAAACAACATGTATTTGGATAGTATCTTATTAATAAATAGTTGCTCAGTACTATAATGAAAAGGTGAATGTGAAATCTTCTGAGGTAGAGAACCTGGTGCTGAGAATTATCGAAGTAACTGAAAACTAAACATATATGAATAAACTATCCCTAACTTGAAAAAGACATTTCCTAGTTTCAACAATATTATATATTGAGGCATACAGGCCATGTGCACAAAATGAAAAGTTAGTCCTTCAAATTTGGAATGTTCTTTACTTAAAAAAATCCTACCAATGAAAAGGCTAGTATATGAATGTAGAGGTACGCCCTGCCGCTTCCTCTGAAATACTTGCATGTTGTATATTACTTTACAAGTTATTGACAAAGTTGCTCTTTTTAAATTTATTTCTTTTCAACTTGCTTACACGTGTTATTCATATGATCACATTTGATCTTGAGTTGGACAACTACTTAATATACATTGTCTGTTAGATACATTGTTTTAAATGAACAATAATGGTATAGGTCCAAGGGAACCATATGGCCTTAAACATGAATGCACACATAAAATTATGTAAGACTCAAAGGCTTGAGAACTAGGCATTTAATATCCCTTTGAGAGGTTAAAATGTAGGCAAGATGAAGTCAATCAAAGCTTGACTATTAATAGTCAACCAATCTATTAAACCTAAGGGATGCTATAAATAAATAAGTGATAAAATTTTCATTCAAGAGAGGCACACGATAAGTCAAACGGTCTAGGACCAAGGCCCTCTGTTACTAGCAACAATAGTCAAAAAATTTAGCTAGTAACCAATTATGATATATTTTGAGTAAATACTCAGATCTATATGCTTGAAGGCTAAATCATCTAATTGACATCAATTTAAAAGGCAATAGATTTACAAAGATAAAAAAATCTGAATATATACATTGAAGAGTAAATTACATCACCCTCAAATCTAGCTATCGTATGGGGTTACAAGATTCAAGGATTAACATTGATCAACAATCCTATGGTTAATGTATGGATCTAGAGGCAGAAATTAGAGAGTTTAATTGTTCTTCAAAATTATTAACCTCAAAGGTTGAAGTAGCTCTGGAGTTTTTGACATCCAAATAGTGGTAGAAAAATTAGGAGTCAACAATAATTCTTTTACAAAGATCGATATCTTCATTGAATTGAGAATCAAGTAAAGAGTCAATCTCTTCAGGACGGATGTTCCTCCTTACAAACATTCAGCTCTTAATCCATCTATGGTGCCTACTGCTATTATAGCACATCATTAAGCCTCAAGGAATCTAGCATCTAAAGAAATAGATCGACCTTCAGTAATGGAAGCTTGATTAACATAATCATGAGTTCTACTCATCCATTTAGCCACTTCTTTCTCAACATTGACCAATTGATCTTTAAAGAATGACACCTTAACTTCGACAACTATTGCACTGAACTCTAAACCTCTAACCACAAAAGGATCAACATAAGAACAAGACATATGATCAATTTCAAAGTCTTAACTGTATAGCCTGTACCTTATCTATTGCACTAAGTTTTTAGACTGTCAAAGAATATTAAGTTAACATATAAATGCAAGTGAATAGCTCGAAGTTAAACATCCAAAGTCTACCTCTTGTGTTGGAAGATCTCCATTGGAAGTAAAACTTGATGATGATCCAACTGTGTTAGGGTTTGGTGTAGATAAATGTCTCCAGCAAATGAGAGATAAAAATCTAAAAATAGATGAATCTCAAAAGCTGGGGCTCCTTTCGAAACCCCAAATCCCATATAACTTGGAGAGGATGGTAAAGAATGAATATCAAACTCTATAATAATATGAATAGCATTATTTTCTAGTCTGAGTGAAGTAATACGAGATATAAAAAGACCAAATGCTGGTTTAGCAGATGTAGGAGAGCAAGATAAATCTAAAATCTCATAGTCAATTATAACAGGAGTTTTAACTATCAGCTCATCCTTATATGAGAAATGATGTAAAAAATAATGCTCCTCTCCTAAAGAAATAGTGGGATCCTCTCTTTAATATTTAATGTTGGCATCTCCTCTGAAAATTTGACGGGGGAAGAGACGATAGCTGAAGTTGATGATGCACAAATCCCTAAACTCTCATCCTAACCTTGACTTTATCTATGCAGTCCTCAAAAGCTTCATCGATAACTTTCCAAATCTCATCAACATTTAAATGAGAAACTAGCAAGATTGTTATTTGAATGTCAGGCTACTGAATATAAGCCTTAGAAAAAAGGACCTATAAAAATTTCCTTGATTTTCAATGTGTGAGAAGGCAAATCAATACTGACCTTCCCTCCAAAAACAATACACCAATTTACAACATCCAGGGAAACTTGAGTAAGAAAATTGCCGAATTTATGCAACTTGCTTGTATGTTTTTTAATTATATATGATTGTGATTTAGTTATACAAAGTTTACTCTCCCAAACCAAATCAGAAAACATTGGGTTGATGTTACTTGAGTTATTTGATAAAATCTATTTAGTGGAAACCTTAATGTAGATGAACCTATCATTCCAATTCTTTACGAAATTTGAGTTTTCACCACTTTTTTGAACTCTTTTTTTAGGAGTTAAAGAAAACCATTCACTTTTTTGGTTAAAGAAAAAAATAATTTTGACTATTTGAGTATCTATTTTAAGGTCCCAAAGCCAAAAAAAGACACATAATACTACAATGTCTCTGATGGCATTATGATGAAGGCGAGTAATGAGAATTTCAAGCCTCCAGTATTTTAACAAATTCTCTCATCAGAGAAATTTAAAGACCATCCTTCAAATAAACTTCATATATAGCATTGAAACCATCTCTTAGGGGGCAAACCCTCCCATTAGGAAAAGGGATTCTCAAAGGAGTTGTAGAAGATATGTAATATTTATCATAAATTTCCAATACATCGCCCATAGGCAAGTGAGAGACAATATCAGCAACATTCTTCGTGGTGCTTTGCAGAGTCATGATGTGAGGATCAGGTTAATAGAATAAAGTAAAACGGAATAGATAGTTGGCTGTCTAGAAAGAATTGACTGGCCGAATAGAAAAGTTAACCGGAATAGATAGTTTACCATTTAGAAAGAGTTGACTGGCCAATATGATAGTTGATCGAAGAAGACTGAAAAATAGAAATAAATTATTAACCGGTTTAGAGAGTTGACCGGAGTAAACATAATGAATAGTTTTGGTTAGAGTAAGTAACTTACTCTCACCTACTCCCAACGGCTTCATTGAATTTAGAACCTTCTAGACTAAGAAAGTATTAGAGTAAGTGACTTACCACTACCTACTTTCAACTGTTCCATTTACCTATAAATATTGGAAAGAAGAGAAAGGAGAGAAATTTTAAAAAATAAGACACGAAGGAGAAAAAAAGGACAGAAGAAGAAACTTACTGGCTAACTTAAGTAAGGAAACTTTTAGAGCAGGTTAAGACAAGTGTACCTCAAACTTTATTTTTCTCATTGATGCTTTTGTTATCTCCAATTAAATCATCATATAACATTACATGTTTTCTAATTCTTGCATGACTTCATGATCAAATTTACATAATTAAAGCATGAGTAATATAATTTGGTATATTTCATGTCTGAATTATATTCTGAATATATCAAGCATATGTTTGAAAATAAAAAGTATGAATTTTGTTATGAATTAATTGAGTTTACTGGACAACTCAGCTAAATCTTGGATATCTAGAATTTACTAAAAAATGTGAATATGAGATGGCCTTAGTAGGATAATGAACCAAGGATAAAGAAATAAGAACTAGAGACTTTTAAGTCAAGTAAAATCAGTATGAAATTGGACCATAGATCGTTCAGCAGGTAATATTATTTGGTATACCTTAGGATGTTACAATGATAATCAATAATGGCTCCATCCATAGAGTGATATATGGTTCACCTTCTTCGAAACGTTACGATGGAGGACAAGAACTAAGATTATTTGATTATCCTTCCTCGAGATATAAATAAGGAGAAATTTGTGATGATACAGTCTTTGGATTAAGCTAAGATTATTTGGTTATCCTATCCTCGTGATGTAAATAAGGAAAAAATTTCATGATGATGCTGTTTTTAGACAACCAATGCCTTAGATTGTGGGGAGGTAATACAATCCATTCTCGATTATTTATTTCCTTAGTTAGTAGGGTCTACTAGCTCTAATCCGTCAAGATAATAAAGAAATTATCTTAAAAAGATAAGAAATTTTAAATTATTTTTCTAATTTTGGCAAGATAATAAGCATTAATTTTGGTTCTTTTACCATGCATTCATAGTTTTGTTACTAACCTTTTTCTATGCACTTGCATCTTTATATGCTCGAATTATCCACATGTCAGTTTTAAATATATATTTTGTATAAATGATTTTTGGTATGATCATGTTCTTGTGGTATCTTGCTGAGTTGCTGACTCACCCCTTACTGTTTTCTTACTCTCAGATAATCAAAAAATTAGGCCCGACAAAAAAGAGTGAAGTCAGACGGCCTAGATAGGTAGGAGAGCCAATTAAAATTTATGTAGTAAGGCATGTCTGATCTTGATGTATCTTTAGGACATTTTGGAAGAATTTTATATACTGACTCCATGGTGTAAATAAATAAATATTTAGATACTTCTGCTAAATTTTATATTTTAAAGTGAATTCGGTTCCTAGTGGCATCTCTTACGTCTTTTGGCTATTGATAAAAACATATATATGTATATTCTTAGCCGACCAACTTGGTCAATGCCGACTGGTTGACCGGCCGTCTGTGATCCTATGCATGCAAATATTATTATAAGTTCACCTAACTATATGGTCTGGTTATGTGTTTGAATATTGACGGAGATCATATGGTGGACTATGATCTGTTCTGTAACAAATTGTATCAGAGAGAGGAGATGTCTTAGGGTTGATCGATCATAAAGCCGGAGCTTAGGTTCAATCGGGTTGAAGGTAGGATAAAAGTAGTTAGGGATAGATAGAGAGATGAGATGAACAATCCCTTAATGACCATAATATCATTTAAGGACTGAGGTATAGAATATATAGAGCTTGGGGATTTTATATTTAAATGCATTGAATAAATATTAACTCATTTCCCTAATCCGATTACATTGAAATTAATTAATGTTGTGATTCTTCTGGTTATAGAAAAATAGCATGACTCATAGGATAAGAATTACTCGAGGAGATAATAACGCCCCTCAGGATCGAGAGACTGAATAATTGAACCTATTAGGCAAAATGGCACACATAATAGAAACTATGGAGCAGTGGCATGCGGCTCCAATTCCTACTCCTAACCCAATCCCAGTTAATCCTGAACCAATGGCATATGTGATGTTTACAACTGAGCGGGCACCTAAATTCTTAGATGAACCAGACCCAGTAAAGGCAGACATTTGGAATCGGAGACTAAAGAAGATATTTACCATTATTAGATGTTCTGATCGGAAGAAGGTTACTTTTACAACATATATGTTAGAAGGAGATGTTGACAGTTAGTGGGCAATAAAGAAGAGGGCGCTAAGTATGTCTGAAGAAGAAATTTTGTGGAAAATATTTGTGGAGGCCTTTAAGAAAAAGTATTTTCCTTCTAGCCTTCAGTATCAAAAAGAAGAGGAGTTCATGCGGCTTATTCAAGGGAGCCGCTCATAGCTAAATATGATGAAATTTACTGAGTTATCTCGGTATACACCATATATTGTGAAAAATGAATCAAGAAAGGTTAATAAGTTTCAGTAAGGATTGAGAGGTGAGATTAGGAAACAACTGGTGACGCAGAAGCTTCAAACCTACGCTGAAATATTAGATAGGGCCCTGATATTTGAAAGGAAGCTCAAAACTCAAAGGTTCTTTGCTAAGAGGGATGCTAGTAGGACAAATTATAGTGTGGGATCTGACTCGGGAACCCCAGGGCCTTCTAAGAAATGGAAGGGGTCAGATAAAGGAAAAAGTAGCTCTGAAATTCAGTTAATATCAGTGTCTAGTTCTTCGACTTCAGCAGCAAGCTGTTCCCACTGTGGGAAAAAGTATTTAGAGAGAACTTAGCATGCTTTAATTAGAGAGGGATAGGCCATCGGATCAAGGACTACTTGCAGCCTAAAAGGCTAGAGGCAAAGAAGCCTACCGTCCCAGCGAAAACTTTTGCGATGACAGTTCAAGACGATGAGGCATCGCGTAATGTGATTGAAGGTATTCTTTTTATTTGTGGAGTTTTAGCTTCTATTTTATTTGATTCTGGGTCTATACATTTTTTTATTTTCCCCTACTTTGCCTGCTATATTTCATCAACTCCAAATATCTTAGATTATTTATTGGCCGTATCAATACCTACTGGGTCGTCAATAATTATCGATATTATATATCCGGAGTGTATGGTTGAGGCAAATGAGGTACGCTTAAGGGTAGATTTGATATTATTAGATATGAGTAATTTTGACTTTATTTTAGGGATGAACTGGCTAGCATCTTGTCATGCCAGTATGAACTGTTTCTTAAAAAGAATATATTTCTCGATTCTTGGAGTAGAGTCTTTCTTCTTCCAACGTATTAGGAAGAGAAATGAACCCGTGTTAATTTTTACATTGCATGCCCAGCATTTGATTCAAAGTGGATGCCTGGCTTATTTAGTGTATGCCAACACCATTGGAAGTTATAGTGTACAAGTAAAAGATATCCTGATTGTATGTGAATTTGAGGATGTATTTTCAGAAGAGTTGCCCATACTACTTCCTCAATGAGAGATTGAATTTGAAATTAAAGTTATTTCGGGTGCTAACCCAATTTCAAAGGCACCATATCGTGTAGCACTTGTTGAGTTGAAGGAGTTAAAGTTACAACTGTAAGAATTGTTTAAATAAGGGTTTTATTAGGCCCAGTGTATCCCCATGGGGTACACCGGTCGTGTTTGTTAAAAAGAATGACAAATCCTTGCGGTTGAGTATAGACTATCATGAATTAAATAAAATCACGATAAGAATAAATATCATTTGCCGCGTATCGATGATTCGTTTGATCAACTACAAGGATTCTGGGTATTCTCTAAGATTGTCTTACGAATGAAATACCATCAATTGAGGATCAAGTAGAAGGATGAGGCTAAGACAGCTTTCCGGACAAGATATGGTCACTATGAATTTCTTGTTATGCCATTCAGTTTTACTAATGCTCCCGCCGCCTTTATGGATTTGATGAATCGGGTGTTCCAATTATATTTGGATAAATTTATAATAGTATTTATATATGATATTTTGATATATTCCAAAAGTCCTGAAGAACATGAAACTTACTTAAGGGTCGTGCTACAAGTGCTTCGTGAGGAGAAATTGTATGTTAAGTTGAGAAAGTGTGAGTTTTAGCTGGAAGAGGTGATACTTTTGGGACATGTTATTTCAAATGGCTGCATTATAGTAGATTCAAAAAAGTTAGAAGCCGTCACTAACTATAATAGGCCCACATCAGTAACTGAAGTCAGGAGTTTTCTAGGTATGGTAGGGCATTATAGAAGATTTGTAGAAAATTTGTCTTCAATTATTATGCCTTTGACGCAACTAATAAGAAAGGAGGTCGCGTTTGATTGGATTGAGGAGTGTGACCGGAGCTTTTAAGAACTGAAGGACCACCAAACAACTACTTCGGTATTGACTATTCCTGAAGGATCTTGAGGTTTTGAAGTTTATTATGATGTCTCCAAAACTGGCTTAGGTTGTGTATTAACGCAAAATGGAAAAGTAGTTACTTACGTGTCTAAACAATTGAAGGTACATGAGAACAATTACCCAACTTATGACCTGGTATTGGCAGCGGTTATATTTGTACTAAAGATTTGGAGGCATTATCTTTATGATAAAAATTTTTTTATTTATTCTGATCATAAAAGTTTAAAATATTTATTTTCACAAAAGAATTAAATATGAGGCAAAGAGGATGGATTGATTTTTTAAAAAATTATGATTGTGAAATTTAGTACAAATCCAAAAAGACTAATGTAGTTGTTGATATCTTAAGCCGGCGATCAAGTTTTGTAGCAAGGTTGCAAATAAAACAGATGAAGATGATAAATCCTCTAAAACAGTATGATATTCGGCGTTATGTTCAAGATAATTAGATGATCTTGTCACATCTGTAAGTCTAACCAGAGTTAATAAAAGAAATTAAGGTGAAACAGATGAATGACCCTTTTCTTGTTGATATTGTTGAAAATTTGAATAAAGACTCCAGAATTGATTTTAACATTCGTACTGATAGAATTTTAAGGTTTATAGATTGATTATGTGTACCAGATGATAAGAAACTAACGGAAAAAATTATGAGGAAAGCTCATCGGTCCTGATATACGATTCATCCAGAGAAAAATAAGATGTATCAGTGCTTAAGAGAAACTTTTTTATAGACAAATATGAAAAGAGAGTTCATGACTTTTGTCGGAAGATATTTTATTTGTCAACAATTAAAAATTGAAAGAAGGAAGCTGGATGGGTTGTTGTAGCCAATGCCTATTCCAACTTGGAAGTGGAAAGACGTGGCGATGGATTTTATATCAGGTCTGCCAAAGACCCTAAAGAATCAAGATGCTATTTGAGTAATTATTGACCGACTGACTAAATCAGCCCATTTCTTAGTCATCCGGACAACATATTCTCAAGATAAATTGGCACAACTGTTTATAAATGAGATTGTCAGACTTCATGATGTACCTACAATGATTGTGTCTGACCGAGATCTAAGGTTTATTTCTACGTTTTAGAAAAGTTTGCATAAGGAATTGCAGACGAAATTATAGTTTAGTACAACATATCACCCCCAAACGGACAGACAATTAGAGCATACTATTAAAATTTTGGAAGATATGCTAAGGGCCTCAGGGTTAGATTTGAAAGGAATTGGGATAATTATTTGGCCTTGCGAAAATTTATGTACAATAATAGCTTTCGGACAAGTATTGGCATGTCACCATTTGAAATCTTGTATGAAAAAAGTGTAGGTTGTCAATCCATTAGGAGAAAACAAGGGATAGGAAACTTTTTAGTCCTGAAATCGTTAAAGAGACAACGGAAAAGATTGGGTTAATACACGAGAATTTGAAGTTAGCTCAAAGCAGGTAGAAAAACTATACAGACCAAAGGAGATCGACAATGAAAATTGAGGTGGGCGATTATATATTTCTGAAAGTGTCTTCATCAAAAGGAACATTTAGATTTGGGGTAAAAGGAAAATTAAAATTGTGATTTATTGGTCTTTTTAAAATTTTAGAGAAAATTGGAGAAGTGGCTTACTGATTAGCCTTGTCGCCTAGTTTGACTGACATACACAATGTGTTTCGCTTATCCATACTTCACAAATATATCCATGATCTCACACACGTCATTAAATTCGAGACCTTACAAATTAATGAGGACCTATTCTATGATGAAGAGCCAGTACAGATTCTAGATCAGAAGGACCAGATATTACGCATAAAGACCATTCTCTTAGTAAAGTTCTATAAAAGAATCACTCACCCAAAGAAGTAACCTGAGAGCGTGAAGAGGAGATCCAAAACAAGTACCCCAATCTATTTCAGTAAGTTATGTATGTCTTACAAAATTTTGAGGACGAAATTTCTTAAGTGGAGAAGAATTGTGAGGATCAGGTTACTAGAATAAAGTAAAACGGAATAGGTGGTTGGCCGTCTAGAAAGAATTGACCGACTGAACATAAAAGTTAACCGAAATAGATAGTTGACCGTTTAGAAAGAGTTGATTGGCAAATATGATAGTTGATCGGAGAAGATTGAAAAACAGAAATGAATTGTTAACCGATTTAGAAAGCTGACCAGAATAAACATAACGATCAATTTTGGTTAGAGTAAGTAACTTACCCTTACCTGCTCCTAACAACTCCGTTGAATCCAGAACCTTCGAGACTAAGGAAGTATTAGAGTAGATGACTTACCTCTACCTACTCTCAACAGCTCCATTTGTCTATAAATATTGGGTAGAAGAGAAAGGAGAGAAATTTTGAAAAAATAAGACACGAAGGAGAAGGAGAGAAAAAGAAACTTACAGGCTAACTAAGTAAGAAAGCTTTTAGAGCAGGCTAAGATAAGTGTACCTTGAGCTTTATTTTTCTTATTGATGTTTTTGTTATCTCCAATTAAATCGTCATGTAATATTGCATGTTTTCTAATTCTTACATGACTTCATGATCAAATCTGCATAATTAAAGCATGAATAATACGATTTGGTATGTTTCACATCCAAATTATGTTATGAATATATCAAGCATATGTTCAAAAATAAAAAGTATAAATTTTTTTATGAATTAATTGAGTTTACTGGACAACTCAGCTAAATCTTGGATATCTGAAATTTACTAAAAAATGTGAATATGAGATGACCTTAATAGAATAATGAACCAAGGATAAAGAAACAAGAACCAGAGTCTTTTAAGTCAAGTAAAATCAGTATGAAACTGGACCATGGATCGTTTAGTAGGTAACATTCTCTGGTATGCCATAGGATATTATAGTAGTAATTGAGGATGATTCCGTCCATAAAGTGATATGTGGTCCGCCTACCTTGGGGTGTTACGATGGAGGACAAGAATTAAGATTATTTAATCATCTTATCATCGGGATGTAAATAAGGAAGAATTTGTGATGATGCAGTCATCGGACTAAGTTAAAATTATTTGATCATCCTGTTCTTGGGATGTAAATAAGGAGAAAATTTCATGATGATACTATCTCCAGACAACCAATGCCTTAGATTGTGCGGAGATAATACAATTCATCCTCGATTATTCGCTCCCTTAGCTAGTAGGGTCTACTAGCCCTATCCCCTCAAGATGATCAAGAAATTATCTTAAAAAGACAAGAAGTTTTAAATTATTTCATGAATTTTGGCAAAGTAATAAGCATTAATTTTGGTTCTTTTACTATACGTTCACAGTTTTGTTACTAATCTTTCTCTATGCACTTGCATCATTATATGCTCAAATTATCCACATGCCCGTTTTGAATATATATTTTGTATAAATGATTTTTGGTTTGATCATGGTCTTATGGTATCTTACTGAGCTACTAGCTCACCCCTTATTATTTTCTCACTTTCAGATGTTCAGAAAATTATGCCGAACGAGAAAGAGGGAAGTCGGACGGCCTAGATAGGCAGGAGAGCCGATTGGGATTTATATAGTAGGGCATTTCCGATTTTGATATATCTTTGGGACATTTTGAAAGAATTTTGTATACTAACTCTATGGTGTAAATAAATGAATATTTAGATACTTCTGCTAAATTTTATGTTTTAAAGTGAATTTGGTTCTTAGTGGTATCTCTTATGTCTTTTGGGTATTGATAAAAACATATATATGTATATTGTTAGCCAACCAACTTGGTGATTGCCGACTGGTTGACCAGCTGTTTGTGATCCTGTGCACGCAAACGTTATTATATGTTCACCTAACTATGTGTTCTGATCATGATTATGAATATTGATGGAGGTTATATGGTGGACTATGACCCGTTCCGTCACACATAAGAGATTGAAAAGAAAGATAATCAGAAAACTTATGAGGTTCACAATTAGGATTTAAAAAGAAAAGTGAAAAATGTTACAATTTGAAAATGTAACCAACGTAAAAAATGATGCATCTTAAACAATACTAATCCAAATGACACATTGCTCTCCCCGCATCGACGAGATGCTGACACATCTTCATTTTAGTTAAAGCCAAAAACACTACGTAATGGAATGATTTAAAAATGACACAATTTACCAATCATATTTTGTTGTATTAAATATACTATTAATGAGTCATTTTAGTTACAAAAGTCATCATCATTATAGCATCATGAATTTAATTATCAAAATATAATGCTTTGAAAGTCCAACTTGCCTCAAGAGATAAGTCTAGTAGACTATTATAATTTAAATTTCAAATTATTCTATTAATGGTTCAGATTTGTTAGAAGATTGAGCTGTTGGAATTTTGAGTTATCAAAATATTAAATGGTTAAATTTATACCGAGTTAATATCCAAAAAATTCTAAATATCAAGATTAATAATTGAAGAATTTTTTTTATTTAAATAGTTTCATTAATATAAATTTTTAACGATTTTCAATTCCATATAGATAAACACAAGTCCAAAATATGAAAAGAATAGATTAACAGCTACAATTCGATTGCAAAAATAAGATTTCTTCTTTTATTCATAGATATAATCATGTACATGATATATTTGTTATATGATAGACTTTAAATTGTTTAATTTGAAAAACAAGAAGGGCTGATTTTAAACAAAAGAAATAGAATGTCCAAAAGGTTCGCTCCTCAAAAAGCAACATCCAATCAAGCAACTCCCGCTAATTAATATCAAGTAATTGAAGATTTTATAGCACATAAGCCAAATGACATCAAACTGGAATGAATCCTTTAGGAGTCTAGTGGGAGCCTAAATGCCCCACAATGGATGCTATAAGATATCAAGAGCAACTACCGAAACAAAAAATTAGTTTAATTTAAGATATTGTATACAAGAGAAAAGCTCTAATGATTTCTCATATAAAAAGGATAACCAAGGTATTTTTCATAAGCAATTCTATTAGATGGTGAAACATGAAAATTGAGATAAAGATGGAACAAGAGTAGGGCTTTTTATTACCAAAAGTAAGCTATAAAATTAAATATTTTAAAATAATAAAAAGTAGCTAAACAATCAAAAAATCTCTACCAAGATACAGGAAATCAAGCACTATTTGATGAGACTACACAACAATAATTTTGCATTGATTAAAATTTCATTAGAAATAAGCATTCGGACAATATTCTAGCAGGTCGTTTGAATTTTTATTCTAACATACTCAAAATTGGAATTTAACATTTGAGCATTTTGAGCTAGTATTGGATATCATTTTAAACAAAATTGATCTAACTTACTGATATATGGGACCCGCTAACAATAGTCCATAAAGGGATATGAATCAGCCAAGCTGTTGAATTCAAATCAGAAAAAAGTTTGACCGAACAATTGAATTACTAAATGGTTGAGTAATCGAACTGTAAAAAATACAAAAAGTGAAAGTTTTAAAGGGCTAGATAGCTAATTAAACTAAACAATTAAACCTTTTGATTAGCTAAATGAATCAAAGTATTATCATAATTATTTAATTAAATCAAGTTAGCAATTAATATATTCTAAAGAAGTGTTATATTAAAAGCATATGAAATTGTTGAACTATTTAGTTCCTTGGGAGAGTAATCACTCAAACAATAAATAGTCATTTCTCTTCAGGAAATATCTATTGATTTACAATAAGGTTAAAAATATGCATACTTTTCCTAAAAATTGGGGAGGGGAGGAAAATATTTGGAGAACAAGAACAAAGCCCTAACTTTTTATTCCTTAGTGCTCTATAAATTTAAAGCGATCATCATTTCTTTAAAACTTTTCCATTTTTTTGCAAAAGGATATTAATTTGAATATTAGATTATATATCGGAAAGTGAATCATATATTCATTGATCTTTTATTTGACATTATGATATATAGGATTCGAATAAAAATATTTAATTATCTATCTTGGCAAATCTAAATTATTGTCCACATTTGAAGTATGTATCAGTTTTATAAAATTAATCCATTAACAATTATCCTCATAGTAGTCTACCGAGGACTTGTTTCGATCCATATTGTTATTTTAAAATCTCTTTAAGGCTATGTTACAAAGTTAGTTATATCGATGGTTTAATTTACTCTCGTAAATGAATGGAATTTAAAATCACTTCTTGGATTGACCTTCTACTCAACTCAAATTTAGCATATTATTATAAATTAAACCTCATATCTCTAACATTGATCTGAAGTGTAATGTGCTGGCTTTACGGCATAGGAATGTCCACATAAACGATTTATGGATCCTTTAACCTATATATACATATTATAGTATGTAAAAATTTAGATTTAAAATCCTATGGACTTACTCCATTATGACTGACAATTTCTCGGATCAAATGCTGATTCTGGACCGTATTGGGCCGGTGGCTTATCGGGTTCAACTACCAAACAGCTCCAAGATGCATAATGTTTTCCATGTTTCATTATTGAAGCAATTCAAAGGTGATCCTCCTATTGCACCAGTGGATCTTCCTCAGGATGCCCACGGTTCCCATCCTCTCTTATCCCCTGCTAACCTGCTGGGTTTCCGGAAAGTTCTCATCCATGACCATTTGATTTCACAATTTCTGGTTCAATGGCAAGCGTAATCTCCAGCCGAGGCCACCTAGGAAACTGCGGCTGCTTTTATGCATGACTTTCCCACATTTAACCTTGAGGACAATGTCATTTTTTATGAAGACGGCAATATTACCGGTTTGATTAACAGTGATGCTTCGTCAGTATGGAAGAGCACTCGGGTCTCTCAAGCGCCTATGCGATTGCGAGATTATATTCGGGTTTGATATGGAATGTCAGAGCCATGGACTTCTACGGATTAATGATAGTTTCCTTATTTTCCTTTACTGATACAATTCTGTTTCACTATTCTGTTTCATTTTGTTTTACAAATTACAGGGTATGTGCTTACAAACTGATTTTGTTTTTACCTTTACTATGCATATAGCTACGTGTACTGGACAGGAGAATGGATAGCCAATACAGTCTTACTTCTTCCTACTCTGTCTTCTCTCTCTCAACTCCCTCCCTGTCTCCCTTTTCCCTACTCCTTCTTCCCTCCCTCTGTCAAATCTCCCCTGCCCGTGAGCTAGCAATTACTAGAGCCATCTTGCGGTAGCAACTCATGTCAGTCCAGCACCTCGTCCCTGGAACCTCAGCCCTTACATCTCAGCATCCCTGTAGCAACACACCTATGTCACAGAACTCAGCTCGTATCAGTCTAGTGCTCTCATTGAGACAAATGACAGATGGAATGATCACGTGGTACAAGGCTCTGGAAGACGCCATCGCTGGCATTGCATAGGAAGTCAAGGAGCTTGTCGCAACCGTACAACACCATTCCGAGCGATTCGCCCCCTAATCGACGACTACCGAACAGATTCAGCAAGCCCTCAGTGAGTTCCAACAATTTTTCAGTGATATTCGTCAATCCCTAACCCGACTTGAACGCCGCTCTTTTTCCTCATCTAATCCCCCTTTATTGCCGACTCCTTCCACAATCCCCCTACCTCCCTCGAATTCCCCCACCTCTATCCCTCAAATCGTATCCCTACCCCTCCTTTCGACCCCACATTTGGACGCCTTCACCTCCTCCCCGATTCGTTGCCTAAATTAGAGGTTCCCTTCTTTGCTGGCGAAAATAGAGTGGGATGGTTGTTTCAAATGGAGCGTTTCTTCCTGTATCATTATACCCCAGCGGATCAGAAACTGACCATTGTTGCATTTTATATGGCTGGACCTGCCCTTCAGTGGTTTCAATGGATACACGCCACTCGCCAGCTATCGACATGGGATGTGTTTTTCAAAGATCTCGAATTGAGGTTTGGTCCTTCTTCTTATTTAAATCATGAAGCCACTCTTCATAAATTTCGTCAAACTACTTCAATTTCGGCGTATATGACGGAATTCGAAGCCACTTCCACTCGACCCACTGAACTGCTTCCTCTTTGGATTACGGGATGACATCCGACGAGAGTTGTTGTTGTTGAAGCCGCAGACGTTGTCAGAGGCCATCGGCATGGCCAAGCTGGTAGAGGAGAAACTGGATAACAGCCGCTTCCTGCACCATCGTTCACCAACTACCAAACCCCCAAACAATTTCCCTCAACCTTCTCCCAAAACATTACCGCCAGTAAATCCACCCAATCGATCCCATCAAACGACTTACACTAGCAGAGATGGCAGCTAGACGGAAAAAGGGGCTGTGCTTTAATTGTGATGAACGATTTACACCGGCCCACAGGTGTAAACCTCCCTAATTTTTATGTATGTTGGTGGAGGAAGACAGCTTGGGTATGACGACAGCGGCCGCAACAGAGACTATCAGATCAGAAGGAGAATCGTCAGCCGATCCAAGCCTGGAAGTAGAACCCCTTTGCCCGGCCCTTGATCATGCCCCCACTATTTCTCTTTATGCACTAGAGGGCCACTTTGTCCCCTCCACCCTGCGGTTGCAAGGATTTATCATGGGTCATCCTGTCGTTATTTTGGTGGATAGTGGTTCCACCCACAATTTCTTCCAAACCCACATGGCCAAACATTTGGGGCTGTCAATCGAACTCTCCCAACACCTCAATGTCACAATAGGGAATGGTGATTCCCTTCACTGTGAGGGATTGTGCACCAATGTCCTGACTACCATGGGCAAATCTAAGTTCAGGGTCGATCTCTATCTGCTTCTCATATATGGTGTTGATATCGTGTTTGGAATTCAGTAGTTAGCATCAATTGGACCGGTGTTTTTCGACTATAAGGCACTGTGGATGTGCTTTGAACATGAGGGTCGCTCGATCACACTACATGGACTACCGAAGGCCACCATGACACTAGGCCAATTGCGAAGACGAAAAGTCACCAAGTCAGTTGCCACATACTTCCAACTCACAGTGCAGATGGCTTCTGGAGAAGTGCTGCCCGACGACTCAATGGATGCCTCCCCTAAATTTAAGTTCCCTTCACAACTTACTACGAAATAGGCCAACTCTCTACAATCTCTCCTCCTATCTTTTATTGATGTGTTCTCCATCCCACATGGCTTACCCCCTCACTGCACAACAGATACCGCATTCCTCTCCAACCAAATTCCTCCCCAGTAAACGTGAGGCCATACCACTATCCTCATTTCCAGAAAACCGAAATAGAGAAACTGATTCATGATATTCTAGAAGAAGGAATCATCCAGCCGAGCACAAGTCCATTCTCATCCCCTGTTTTGCTGGTAAAAAAGAAAGACGGCAGCTGGCATTTTTGTGTTGACTACCGAGCACTGAATGCAATCACAATGAAGGACCGATTCCCTCTTCCAACTGTCGATGAACTATTGGATGAACTTCACGACGCAAAGTTTTTCTCCAAGTTGGATTTGCGAGCGGGCTATCACCAGATGAGAGTTAATCAGGGGGATATACATAAAACGGCATTCCGAACTCACGAATGCCACTACGAATTCGTAGTCATGCCATTTGGTCTTTCTAATGCACCTTCGACGTTCTAGGCAGAAAGGAATGCAATATTCCGGCCTGTCCTCCGGAAATTCATCCTGGTATTTTTCGAAGACATCCTAGTATATAGTTCTTCCTGGGAGCATCATCTTCAGCATCTTCAGTTGGCCCTACAAATACTGCGGGACAACTCCTTTTATGCCAAACCATCCAAATGTAAGTTTGGGTGTTCATCCATCGCTTACCTGGGCCATGTGGTGACTGACCAAGTAGTAACCGTGGACCCAACTAAGATCGAAGCAGTGCAAAAATGGCCAACACCTGTGAATGTCAAGCAGCTTCACGAATTCCTGGGGCTAGCTAGTTATTACTGTCGATTTGTGGCCCATTATGCACAAATTGCTTCTCCTCTCACTCAATTGTTACAAAAGTCTGCATTTGTCTGGAATTCGGCAGCGGAGTTAGTTTTCCAAACTCTCAAGACTGCCCTTACCACTATGCTGGTTTTAGCTCTACCAGACTTCACCCAGCCATTCACCATACACACTGATGCCTCCGACATCGGCGTAGAAGCAATCCTGCTGAAAGCAGGCCATCCAATCGCATTCTACAGCAAACAACTCTCCTCCCGGCTGCAGAACTCCTCCACTTATGTCCGAGAACTTTGCGCTATTGTGGAGGCAGTTAGAAAATGGCGCACCTATCTTCTGGGGTCCAAGTTTATTATACAAACAGATCACCAGCCCCTTAAGGCTCTATTAGCACAGATTATTCATATTCCGGACTAATAACGCTGGATCACCAAGCTATTAGGCTATGATTTTGACATCATATACCGACCTGGAAAGGAGAATCGACCCGCGGATGCCCTCTCTCGACGACAAGACCTATCTTATCATGCTCTACGGGTTGCCTCTCATCCAGTATTGGCATTGCTGGAGGCCCTGCGACACTTTCAAAAGCGTAACTCTACTTCCATCAACCTCATCTCCTCTATTCAAAACCAAACAGGTGCCCATGCTGATTATTCTGTGAAGGATGGACTCATCTTCTATAGAGCCAAAATTCTGGTACCACCAGAATCAGCTTTGCAGGACCTTATTATGCAATAGTATCATAATTCTCCCACAGGGGGTCATGGAGGTTTCCAACGCACATTCACCCGAATTGCCCATATTTTCCACTGGCCCCAAATGAGCAGAGATATCTGCGAGTTCATCCAGCATTGCTCCATATGCCAGCAAGTCAAGCCCTTCATGACAGCACCCTAAGGCTTGCTGCAGCCACTTCCTATCCCAGGTAAAATTTGGGAATCAGTTTCCATGGATTTTATAACTCATTTGCCTCCTTCCCATGGAAAAACTGTGGTTCTGGTCGTGGTAAATCGCCTCTCCAAATACTCTCATTTTTCTCCATTGAACACCCAATTTACAGCCTAAGACCTTGCTGAAGTATTTGTTAAAGAAGTGTACCGATTGCATGGCTTTCCTGTAGAATTGGTGACAGATAAAGACCCTTTGTTCATGAACCACTTCTGGCGTGAACTTTTCAAACTTCAAGGGATCAATCTGGCCACCAGCAGTGCATATCACCCGCAATCGGACGGGCAAACGGAAGTTGTGAATCGTTGTTTAGAAGACTGCTTACACTATTTTGTTGCTGACAACCCTTCTTCCTAGGTTTGATACCTTCCATGGGCTGAATGGAACTACAACACTGCATGGCATTCCTCCATTAAGATGAGCCCCTTTAAGGCAGTTTATGGGAAGTCACCCCCTTCTTGCTAGACTACACGCAGGGTACATCCACAGTGGCAGCAGTAGAAGAACTATTCACTGACCGAACTCACCTCATCACTGCTCTCAGAGCCAATCTGCGAAGGGCTTAGCAGCGCATGAAGCAAAAGGCTGATGCTCACTGTACCGATAAAGAATTTCAAGTCGGCGATTGGGTTTTCATAAAGCTACAACCTTATCAACAATCCACCGTGGCGCATCGACAATCCAACAAATTGGCTAAACAGTTTTATGGACCCTTCCGTATTCTCGACCGTATTGGGCCGGTGGCTTATTGGGTTCAACTACTAGACAGCTCCAAGATACATAATGCTTTCCATGTTTTATTATTGAAGCAATTCAAAGGTGATCCTCCTACCGCACTAGTGGATCTCCCTTAGGATGCCCACGGTTCCCCTCCTCTCTTATCCCCTACTAACCTGTTGGGTTTTCGGAAAGTCCTCATCCATGGCCATTTCATTCCACAATTTCTGGTTCAATGGTAAGTGCAATCTCAGGCCGAGGCCACCTGGGAAACTGCGGCCGATTTCATGCATGATTTTTTCACATTTAACCTTGAGGACAAGGTCATTTTTTATGAAGACGACAATGTTACCGGTTTGATTAACAGTGATGCTTCGTCAGTACGGAAGAGCACTCGGGCCTCTCAAGCTCCTATGCGATTGCGAGATTATATTTGGGTTTGATACGGAATGTCAGAGCCATGAACTTTCACGAATTAATGATAGTTTCCTTATTTTTCTTTACTGACACAATTCTATTTTACTATTCTGTTTCATTTTGTTTTACAAATTACAGTGCCATGTGCCTACAAACTGATTCTGTTTTTACCTTTACTGTGCATATAGCTTCGTGTACTAGATAGGAGAATGGTTAGCCAATACAGTCTTACTTCTTACTACTCTGTCTTCTCTCTCTCGACTCCCTCTCTGTCTCCATTTTTCTTACTCCTTCATTGCCTCTGTCAGATCTCTCCAGCCTGTAAGCTAGTAATTATCAGAGTCATCTTGCAGTAGCAACTCATATCAATTCAGTACCTTATCCCTAGAACCTTGGCCCTTATATTTCGATATCCCTGTAACAACACACCTCGGTAAGAGAACTCGGCTCATATCAACATTCATTAATCAACTTTATGAATTATTAATTATTAAGATATTCATAATGATACATATGCGTCATTCTCTCCGCTGAGTTGGGTGAATGGTACCGTGTAATAATTTGCGCCACGCGTCACGGATGTATTGGCCATACAGATACAGCAGACGATGACAAGTGGTCCCACTCTCTGCTCACGTGTATGATCCGGCTCCGAGATTTGCACTCCTCACAAATGAAAACCACAAGGGAGGCGAACCCCAGTCGCTCTGGCGCTGCTCCCCCGACTACCGATCTGATCACTCACTCTATCTTCTCCTCCACGGCGGCGGCGGCGGCAGCAGTAGCAGCAGCTGCAGCAAAATGTGATTTCATTTTCACGAAACAAAGATTCTCCACCTCCTCCCCAGTTTCTGTCCTCCAAAAATGTGATTGGCTCTTTGTATCCTTTCTTACGGCTCTTCTCGTAACAAACTTCGTCCATTTTCTCTCTCTCGGAAGCAACACGGATCTTCTAAATCCTCGCATACTTTCCCACAAAGTTACTGAAAAAGCTCGAAAGTCCACTTTTTTTAAGTTTAAAATGGATTTAGGGCTCAACGCTAGTGCTCGTACCTTACATGTGATGTCCGTTGAATTGCATTTTGGTAAATAAATATGACGGCGAGTTCCTCTGGTGGCGTTGGAGGCTTTATGACGCCGTTCAATCTCAAGTTTCTCAGGCTCGGCGATGTGTCTTTTCTTCCGGCGAAGCAGCAACGTTGTTTTGAACTGGTTGTACGGAGGAGGATGCGTGTCGGCCGCGGCGGTAGTACTGGTCGTACTGATGGAGGAAAGAGTGGGAAACTGAGTCGGATCAGTTGTTGCTGTTCTGACTCGTTGGGGCGGATTCGAAGAATTATTGGTTCGGGGAAGAGTCACGCCGAGAAGTGCGAAGAGTGGTGGTTCGACGCGAAGATGAGTCCTCACAGAGTGAGAAGCTATGCTTTGCCTTCAATGCCATTCGCTTCTACTCAGTGCGTAACGAGTATTTCTAGTTGTTTGTTTAATTTTAGTGATTTTGTTTGATTTCCATTTGTTGTGAACTTGATGCTCGGTCAAAGGCGGTTGTCAAAAACTGCAATTTTAGGGTCTACCATTAATAGATCCTTGACGACTTCCTTTTTAGTTGTCATCTTTATCGTTTGATTGTTACTTGCTCTGAGAATGGCGAATATTTACTTAATCGTAGTGGCATTGATGTGTATCAATGCTTCTTTTTTTGGCTATAAACTTTGATTTCAAATTGTTTTCTCCATTACTGTGAAACGAGGTGAAAATAGGCTTTCGTTTGCGTTGAAAATTCGATGCGATATAAGTATATGGCAAGAATAAGTTTCTACAGTCCTATTTGATTGTATTGTGCCTGCAGGGAAAAGATTGAAATTATGCCGATCAAAAATTAAAATAATATAAAAGTATATCATTTAGTACAACGAAAAATGATAACTATATACTTCAAAGGGAAAACTAACGTTGCGAACGATTCACACTGTTTTGTGTAGATTATATGTTGAATGTTTGCATTCTCAGTTGATGCCACCAAATGCTGTGTTTTAACAAATTTCATCCCTTTAGTCCAACAAGAAGTTCCACAAGTGAATTTGTTATTTTACAGTATCTGGCGAATATAATTTCTGTACGTTGTGAATTTTCACTGAAAAGTATTATCCCTTTTTATGAGTGAGAGGCTGAGTTGCACTTTTAGCCACACTTGAAATGACTGGCAAGAACATGATTTTTCTGCTGCATCAACTTGACATATAAAAAATGTGCCACTGTTGAGTTGAGAAGCCTGGCTTTGTACATTACTGGAGTGGTTTGCTTATAACAATTGATATAAAGGAAGATTGAGAAAGAGAAAGCTAGCTGTTCTATGTGGTAAGCTACAGCCAGTCATGTAGAACCCTCTAGTGGCTACTGCATATTAGGTTGAAAATGAGGGGTTTGAGGAAGGAAAATGGTGTCATTCTGCCATACGAAGTGGCTTGTTCAGCTGGAGGAAGAATTTCCACTGGCGTTCTGTTTTCCAAGTTGTTTAGAGTTTCTGCTGTATTGTTGTCCTCGGGTTATCTATGATGTTTAAAATGTTCCTGCTTATAGCACTATGGAATCACAGGATGGAAGGAGAGGGATGTTTCACAATTAATTGAATTCAAATTGATTTTTGGTCTGATACACATGTAGTTTTCTCGTTTTTCATTGATGAGAATATATGCCAGTCAGAAACAGGAAAGAAAAAGAAGAACCTTGTGTGAGGATGAACATGAGAATCTCCAATTATATCTTTTAGTTTCTTTTAATTTCTCCTACCATAATTGTATATCATAGCTTCTTGGGGACAGAACACATAATTAATGATTTTAAGGCATAAAATGCAAATATATCCAAACATGTATACTGATTTAGTTTCTGAGTTTGCTTCTAATTATTGCAGGTTGCGCTCTCAGTCTAAACATTATCCTCGTTGTACACGGCGAAATTCTGGTCCACAGTCTCGTGATACACCACCCAAGAGAGGTAACTAGATATGGTTTCTTTCTGAGCTCAACATGGCTTATTTTAAGCTTAGTTGTGAAGACAGTTGACACCTGTTATAGTGACAAGCTCTCGTTGCACTTAGTGTGTTTTCTTCCTGTGGCCTCTATGATGAAATTTATCTTATAATAGTGGTAATTGGTTGTTGGCTGTTATAATCTCTATTAATATGCTGAAAATTTGTGCATCATGGTTTGTTCATCATAGACACTGGTATTGCAAATGAGAAAGATTGGGGCATCAACTTGTTAAATGAAAACATAAGTGAATCTGGCACCAATGAAGATGGTAGTACTTGGTATCGAGAAAGTGGGGAAGAGCTTGGGGAGAATGGATACAGGTGTCGATGGTCAAGGATGGGTGGTCAGTCCCATGATGGCTGCTCTGAATGGAAAGAAACGGTACAGCCCATTCTATTATATTCTATACCATTGAATTAAAAATGAAGGCAAATCCTTAAGATTCTCATCAGAGTGATCCCTCAGAGGAAATGCAATTCTATTTTTTATTTAATCGTTTCACAATGGAAGTGCATTGTTTATTTTCAAACGTGCACCTGATGTTTCTTTCTGAATTGTTATGATTCCAATGCACCTGCTACTTTGACATATTTTCATAACCTTGTAAAGCATCATCCCAGGTGAATGCCTTTAATGGATTTGTTGATCTCCTTGACAGTGGTGGGAGAAAAGTGACTGGACTGGATATAAGGAGCTAGGTATATATCCTACACCTTTGAAAAAGCTTTGTACGTTCTAAGTTAAAAAAAATTTGGGAGAATAAACAAATGACTATTTCTTGTGTACTTGGAATGAAGATATCTGGTTCATATTTATTATGATATGTTGATTTGTATGCTGACTGTAATTGAGCTCTCTCAGTAACTCTCCCGGAGGTGGTGTGTGCCACAACCATAACCACTTCGCAGTTTGCATTTTGTGTGGGAGTACTACTTTTCACTCGTTATCTTTGTTCTGAGTAGTAAATTAGAATTTTGACTAATATCCCCTTTTGTTGTCACAGGCAGCTTAGAATTTTACAAAATCATGTTTAAATTGGGTATACATTTTCACCTTCATGTGAGTACATGTTGGATTGTTCCATTTTACTATCAATCAAATCCAATAACTGGAATGCAGTCATGCCAATTTCCGACATGAGTCCTATAGGAAATAAGAATCATGACTAGGATGTTCTGTTGGGGCTTAAGTACTTGTCCATACTGTTTGAATCATAAGTCTCTCATGGAAAACACACCTGCAATAATTTGCTTTGACTCTATTCTTGGTGAATTGCACACTACTAACCCTCGTGTCCCTTTTATCTATTTTGGGGACTGGGCAGGATTCTTGCATTCATCATACGTCAACTGAATTTTGTTCAGATTTTAAGGGGTTGAACTGAACAGGATTTGCTTCTTCGTTTTGAAAAGATGAGGCAGGGAGGGGAATTTATTCTGTGGTATTATCATTTATGATGTTTAAGCACACTTAAATATTATCACGGGTGATCCCTTGTGGCATATGTTGTAGGCGTGGAGAAGTCTGGGAAAAATGCCGAGGGAGATTCATGGTGGGAAACATGGCAAGAAGTTCTCCATCAAGATGAGTGGAGGTATGATTTCTGTTTTAATCACACGTCTCCAAAGACTCATATATTAAAATCATAATTTCATCAATTTCTGAAAAATCATGTTGCCTTTCTGTGCTGCAGCAATATAGCCAGGATAGAGAGAAGTGCACAAAAACAGGCAAAATCAGGCACTGAAAATGCTGGGTGGTATGAGAAATGGTAAGAATTTATAATTATCAATAGTGTGATACACGTTCTTGTCTCAAGTTTACTTTGTTGATAATCAGATGTTTGGTGCTTGTATTCGTTCTCTAGGTGGGAAAAATATGATGCCAAAGGCTGGACAGAGAAAGGGGCGCACAAGTATGGTAGACTGAATGAACAGTCATGGTGGGAGAAGTGGGGAGAGCATTATGATGGAAGAGGATCTGTTTTGAAATGGTAACTACAAGTTTCAAACAATTTACCAAATTAAGCATATGAATATATTAATGGTCTGTGTGGCTATAGAAATTTTAAAAAAAATAAATAAGTAATGAGAATAAAATGAAAATGAAAGGAAAATTGCCTTCCTCAAATATAAATGTGTTTTTCTTATAATTTTTCATGCAATCCAAATTTGCAAAAACATTTCCTTTACCTTTTTTTTTCCCTTTTAACTCTTTTAGAGACAAACAAAGTTATAGCGAGGTTGGAAGGGAAAAAGGAGGAAAAGGGATGAAAATGTGAGGAAAAATACTTTCTTCAAATATGAATATATTAATATATATTTTCTATCATGCTTTTTCTTTATCATTTCCATGCAATCTAAACATATGAAAGTATTTTTTTTATTTTTTTAATTCTTCAAACTTTCATAAAACCAAATAAATCCTTAATAATTGTTCTAATCATCCGAAGACCAGCAACAGAATTTCAGTGAACTCCTGTTTATTTCTCCTCAGGACAGATAAGTGGGCAGAGACTGAATTAGGAACCAAATGGGGTGACAAGTGGGAAGAGAAATTTTTCACTGGCATTGGTTCACGTCAGGGAGAAACATGGCATGTGTCCCGCAGCAGTGAACGTATGTTTCTTCTTCTTGCATTTCATATTTTTATGAAAAAAGTTCAAAAAAATTAAAGGTCATATAAGATATCATACATATTACCTCAAAGAAGGATTTGTAATACTATAGACGATAGCATAGCTGGAAAGTGGACATTGTCCCCAATGCCATGATGTGCTCCATGCATGAATAAAAATCTGTATTGGTATCAATATTGGTTGCGACCATATCGATATCAGTTATATCGGGTAATATGTATCAATATCAGTTATATTAAACGCAATTGTTTCTCTTCCTAATCACATCAAATAAATATTAAAATTTAGCCACATTTAATCATATTTATATTTCA
>JAODPA010066259.1:0-10971 GCA_025585075.1 Nepenthes mirabilis | reverse complement strand
GCAGGACTGAGAGGGAGAGAAAACAAAAGAAAGTGAGGAAATTCTCTTCTTACTTTAGCAGCCCAAAGCCGACGAATTTATATACAGTAATAGGCAGTTACCTGTGGCACAATAATAGAACACGTATAACAAATACAGTAAATAAAACAGAAAATAAATAGCAGTAAAACAGAAAATGAAGGGGCCCATGGTTGTATCGGTGGTAGTAGGCCGGTAGTAGTCAGCTGACGTAGTAGTGGGCTGATGTTGCCGTAGCACTTTCCCTATAATGTTAGTCTCCACTAGGCATATTAAGACTTGATTAACTGAGAAATTTAACTTCTGGAAAGGTGCGAATTGCCAAGGCCAGGCATCTCCTCCCACATCATAGTCATTGTCCTCTTCGATCATTTTCCTCGCTCGGGAGACTGCAAAAACGTTGAGGATCACCAATGCCATCGTGACTGTAACGATAGAGGCGATAGCCAACTTAAGCCTCAATGAACGCCTTTCATTTGGCATCGTCGCTGCTGCGATATTGCTTATGAGGCATGAATCACTGCCTCCTGGATACAAGCCTTGGTTTCCTGCTAATTCAGTAGATGATAACTGTCGAAACAGCTCATTGTCGGGTAGAAAACCAGTGAGATTGTTGTAAGAGACATTCAGAGAGACAAGATTATCTAACCCAGAAAGCGGCGTCGGATCTCCTACAAGCCTGTCGTGCGAAAGGTCAAGGATGGATAGCTTCTTCATATTAGAAATCTGAGGTGGGATTTCTCCCTTGAGTGCATTCCAACCCAAATTTAGAGCAACGTCAAGGTTTTGAATGTCAAACAATTCCTTAGGAATACTTCCGGAAAGCTGATTGCTGCTGAGATCTAGTAATTGAAGATTCAAGCAATGTCCAAGAGAAGTTGGTATCGATCCAGTGAGGTGTTTCTTCTCAATATGAGGGAATTTAGGGATGTAAGTTGGTCTAATCCTTCGGGTTTTAGACCTGAAAACCAGTTTTCTGACAAATCCAAAGACTGGAGCTTACTTAAAGATGCAAATGATATGGGAAGACTCCCTCAAAGGGTATTATTACTTAAATTTAGCATCTGCAACTCTGTGCATTTACTTAACTCATCAGGTCATAGCCGATTCTCTGACAAATCAAGGAAGCAAAGGCTACTCAGGAGACCAATTTCATTTGGAATCTGCCCTGTGATCCTATTACTAACAAGACGGAGACAAATTAAAGTCTTACAGTTACCAATCTTATTAGGATATGGGTCACTCTCACGTGGGCCTATATCCGATTGACAATCCGATCAGAGGTTTGGCAGAAAACTCACATTAATACGATGCTAAGATGGAGTATTATTGTATTCGCACACGCGGTGAGCAGCAGGAGAAACAATCGGTGCCAAGGTCAAGGGATAACTGAAGTACCAAATACGAAAGATTGAAAACGGTTAACCAGATGAGGCCGGCCGGCAAGATGAGACCGGCCAGCCACGCCAATGAGCCCCATTGGACTAAAAGGGGCCAGTCAGATGAAGATTCTAAAGACCGACCTCAATTTACCAATGAGCAGAAAAATGAGTGAGCAGGTGAATAGGTGTAACAAATCACCTGCAAAGCCTAGAGCAGGTGATCGACTAGCAGAGTAAGTGCCATCGAAAAAAAGACTCACCTGTATATATATTGATGTCGCTGCTACTCTGGGATATAACGGTATAATACAAAGAGTTGTACTTTACTCTTGTATTCTGTTCTTTGGATTTCTGTAACCAAAATTTTCATAGTAAAATTTTTGGACTAAGTGTCCGTAATTTTTTTTTCTTATTCAAAAGAGGGTTTCCACGTAAATTATGTGTGTCTCGTTTCTTCTTTTTTCCTTTTGTGATTATTATTCGTCATTTTTATCATTGTATTCTTTCCTCTCGGTCTAACTCCCGCTGCCCGATACCTAACAAATCTTTGGTGGGATTGAGCCCCAAATGTGATTTGAAATCAAAAGAAGTTTTGGGAGGTTTTGAAGTTGAAATAGCTCAGTTGGTAAACTGCCTGTAATCGAGTTGTGTGACAAATCTGGGGCTTGAATGCTTGAGCAATTAGTCAATGCTGAAGGAATGCTTCCTTCAAGCTTCTTCTGCCAAGCAAAGATGACAGTCGACCCTGCTAACTTTCCAAGCTCTGCGGAGATCAAGCCCGTTATCTGATTAGTATCAACTTGCAACTGAACAAGTTTTGTAGCACTGGAAAGAATTGGAAGTATTGAACCAGAGATGTTATTGCCACTAAGCATTAGCTCTTGGAGATTAGAGAGTCTTCCAAATGATGAAACGATTCTTTCTGAGAAAAAATTCTAGGAAGATCGAAAATCATCAAGTTCGAGCAATTTCCGATTTCTTCAGGGATTAGCCCACCAAGATTGTTTTGCCATAACAACGGTTTTTCTAGCCTATGAAGCTTACCAATTTGAGCTGGAAGAGAACTAAAGAGACTATTCTGATAAAAATACGAGTACCCAAGCTCTGAGCAATCACCCAATTCGGGTGGAATCTTCCCTGAGAGCATTGTAATATAAAATGACAATGTCTGAAGCTTACTTAGTTTGCCCAACGAAACAGGAATCAACCCACAATTTTTGTATCAGCGAGGCTGAGAAAGGTCAAATTCTGACAGTCTCCAAGCCGTAGTGGCGTTACCCCAGATATCTCCTTATTGCCACCAGCCCATAAAGCTTCCAAATTCCTAACTTTTCCAAGTTCAGCGAGAAGACACCACTAAACTCATTGTCAGATAGGAATAGATTCTTTAGGCAATTTGTAATCACCAAGCTCAGGTGGGATTTTCACGGTTAGCTGATTGGTATTGAAAATCAAGTCCTCCAGGTTTTCAAGCTTCCCGATGATTGGAGGAATACTACCAACGAGATTGTTTGGGCAAAGATCAATTAGTGTAGTTGGGTGTTGGGATATGAGTTACTTTCATATGGGCTAATATCTGAATTGGCAGGCCGACAGGTTTGACCAAATGCGCATTGTTGCAATACTGAGGTGAAATTGCACGTGCGACAATGTGGCCTGATGACGAAGTATGTGCCACAATAATGATATTTGGCCGGAGTGAAGGAATGGTCAGAGTGGGGATAATGTTGGGGTCACTCACTCGTGGTATTTTTGTCCGCAGACTCAATGGAGGAAAAGGACGCGAACTTCTTGAGTGGTCCGAGAAGCCTGTCATAATGGACGAGAACTCTTTAGAGGCGTCATGTCCGAGAGGTAGTTGGGGACATGGACGAGGACGCGGTAAGCCTAGGCGTTAACTTTCTCTCTCCGTAGGACTGCTATAGTCGCGTTTTGCAGGTGAGTAGTTGACCCCCTCAGATTGGAGGATAATGCAACTACAACTTCTAAGGGTGTCAGGCCTACCACTCTGACACACCGGGCGTGCGCCTACCGTTGCAAGCCTAGGAGGCGTGGTCCTGTCACCCTACTGACAGTAGGGTGGCTGGCCGGACCTAGGCCCCTTGTATATATATATATATATAGAGGCTTGTGCCCTTACTTGTGGTGTGCATCTTGGAGTGCTGTGCCGTGCTGTGTGTCTTGGAGAGCAATCTTGGAGTGAGCATTGAGAGAGTTGTGGGCAAGCCTTGTTGTAGAGATAGAGAGAAACACCTTTTTAGATAGAGATTGAGTGATATACACTTGTTATTGTTTTCTTTTGTTTGGATTTCGTGTAGCTAACATTCTTGCAAACAATCTATACTTTATAGTGTATTCTTTGGTGGTTTTTTTCTTGGTTGAAGAATGGTCTTTCCACATTAAAACTCTCGTGTGTTTTCTCTCATTTTCTCAATCTACTTTTGGCCGTCCGTCCGAGAGCTCTACTCTGTTGCTGTTCAAGTGTTTTGTCCGCTCGGTCACCGTGCCTTATATTTTGCGCCAACAAGTGGTATCAGAGAGTTTAGTTCTTTGAACGGTGATCTTGTTACTGGCTGCTATGGAGGTTGGAAGCAAAATGACTTGCTTAAACGGAACCAACTTTGACAATTAGCAGAGCAAGATGTCGGACTTGCTCTTTGTGAAGTCCATGCATAATCCCGTTTTTGCCACACAAAAGCCGGCGGCAGAAATAGACGAGGAGTGGACGTTGGAGTATAACCAAGTGTGCCGGTACATCCGACGGTTCGTGGACGACAACGAGTACAACTATGTTCGCGGAGAAACGAATGCCAAGGAGCTTTGGGAGAAATTGCAAAAGCTCTATGCCTCCAAGACCGGAAATAACAAAATCTATCACTTCATGAGGCTGATGCAGATTCGATACAAAGATGGCTCATTTGTCACCGACCACCTAAATGAGTTTCAGGGCTACGTGGACAGGCTAAATGGCATGGGGATCAAGTTCGAGGATGAGGTCCTCAGACTCTGGCTCCTAGCAACCCTCCCGGACTCATGGGAGGTCATGAGGATCACCATTGCCAACACAGCTTCTAACGGCGTGGTGACTTTGGAGATGGCCAAAGGAGCTGTGCTGAACGAGAAAGTGAGACGGCGTTCTCAGGGTACGTCCACCTCTCAACACTCCGAGGTCCTTGTCACCGAATCAAGGGGAAGAAGCCGAGGACGTGGTCCAAAGTCTGAAGATAAATGGCGGAGTAAGTCACGTTCTCGATATCAGAACATGGAGTGCCATCATTGTGACAAGAAGGATCACATCAAGAGATTTTGTTACAAATGGATATCCGAAATCATTGTTACAAAGGATCACATCTCGATATCCAAAATCATCGGACATTGCGACGTCTCCTTGCTAATGAACAATGGAGCCCGACTGATTTTGAGGGACGTCCGACATGTCCCCGATATTCTTATGAATATCATATCAGTAGGACGGTTTGATGGCGAAGGCTACTACAGCGTCTTTTGTGACGGCGGTTTCAAGCTGACAAATGGTTCCATGGTGGTTGCCCGATGAGTAAAGGCCTTTACGCGCTGAAAGTCAAGGCCGAGGTGGCAGAGGTGAATGCCACATGATATATGGAGTCCTCGGGTCTGTGGCACAAAAGGCTCGGACACATGAGTGAGCGGGGTATGAGTCATCTGTCCAAGAAGGGTCTCATCCTAGAGATAGATGGAGAAAGGCCGGGGTCTTGTCCTCACTGCATGGTAGGGAAGCAACGAAGAGTCTCCTTCCAAGGAGACGCCTCTTCCAGGAGGTCTGAGGTCCTAGAGCTTGTCCACACGGATGCATGTGGTCCCCTCCCGGAAAGGTCTTTTGGAGGAGTATAATACTTTTTCTTCTTCATTGACGATTGCTCGAGGAAACTGTGGGTGTTTCCGTTGAAGACCAAGGATTAGGTTGCAGGAATCTTTAAGCAGTTTCATGTCCTCGTTGAGCGTGAGATCGGGAGGAGGTTGAAGGCCGTCTGAAGCAACAACGGTGGAGAGTACATTGGGACGTTTGATGCCATTGTAGAGCTCACGGCATCAAATATCAAAGGACTCCACCAAAGATGCCACATTTGCATGGCATGGCTGAGAGGATGAATCGCACCTTGACGAAAAAAATTAGGTGCATGTTGTCCGAATTCAGGCTTCTAGGATCTTTTTTGATTGAGCCCTTGAAAGCGGCCGCCCACGTGATCAATTGGTCGCCCAGTAAGCCTCTGGACGGAGAAATTTTGGAGAAGATTTGGATCGAAAAGGAGCCAGAGTACAGCCATTTTCGGACATTTGGTTGTAAGGTCTTTGTTTATATTCCGAGAGATGAGATGAGTAAGTTAGAACCAAAGACAAACAATGTGTCTTTCTGGACTATGACGATGACGAACTTGGGTATAGGTTCTATGATACAAAGGAAAGGAAGCAAGTCCAGTCCCGAGATGTGGTCTTTGTTGAAGAAGAGACCATCGAGGACATTGGGAAGGAGAAGAAGTCTCAACCCAATACTTCTCGGACGGACAAAGTTGATGTTGATGCTGTCCGTCCAGTGCCTCTTGAGTCCGATGTCGGCTGATCAAGAGTGGCTGGCAACCATGATAAGGCGGTTCCAGTGTCTCAGGAAGATCAAGTTGAAGATCTGGCTCCTCAACAGGCCGAGGTGGCCCCTGTGAGACGGTCGTCCAAGGAGAGACGTCCGTCCGTTCGCCTTCCAGTAAATGAGTACGTCCTCCTCACTGATGTTGGAGAACTTGAAGATTTCAGTGAGACCATGTGTAGCGCTCAGAAGGATAAATGGTTTGAGGCCATGAAGGAAGAAATGACATCTTTTCATGAAAACCATACCTTTGAGTTGACTAAGCTGCCCAAGGAAAAGAAGGCCCTGAAAAACAAGTGAGTTTTCCGGCTGAAGACGATCGAGGACGCGACCAAGCCAAGATATAAGGCACGGCTTGTGGTGAAGGGCTTTGGTCAACGGAAGGGTATTGACTTTGATGAAATTTTTGCACCTGTTGTGAAGATGTCCTCGGTCCGTATGGTGCTCAGACTCGCAGTGGCTTTAGATTTAGAGATAGAGCAACTGGACGTCCTGACAGCTTTTCTCCATGGAGATCTTGAGGAAGAGATCTACATAAAGTAAGCAGATAGTTTTGAAGTCAATGGGAAGGAAAGACTAGTCTGTCGTTTGAAGAAGAGTTTGTACGGGCCAAAGCAAGTTCTGAAACAATAGTACCAAAAGTCTGTGTCTGTCATGGTCGGACGAGGATACCATAAGACTACTTTTGACCATTGTGTCTTTGTTCAGAAATTTTCAGAAAACGACTTCATCATCCTCCTCCTTTATGTAGACGACATACTGGTTATCGGACAAAATAGCGCTCTGATCAAGGAGTCGAAAAAGCAATTGGGGCAGTCTTTCGCCATGAAAGATCTCGGACCGGCGAAGTAGATTCTGGGGATAAGAATATTTCACGACCGAGGGGACAAGAAACTCTGGCTGTCCTAGGAAGGGTATGTTGAAAAGGTGCTTCAGCGATTCAACATGTAAAGCTCCAAGCCTGTCAGTACCCCTCTGGCCAACCATTTTAGGCTGAGGAAACAGCAGTATCCGTCCTCGAATACTGAGAAGGCCGCATGAGTAAGATACCTTACTTCTCAGCCGCAGGTAGTCTAATATACGCGGCCGTGTGTACACAGCCAGATATTGCTCATACGGTTGGCCTTGTGAGCTGATTTCTCTCAAACCCAAGGATGGAGTATTGGTCCGCAGTAAAGTGAATTTTCAGATATTTCCGTAGGACCTCCAAGACGGTTTTACAGCTTGGAAGAGAGAAGCCTCCGCTGATTGAGTAAACGAACGCAGACATGGCCCGGGACGTTGATTCTCGGAAATCAACATCCGGATACTTGGTAAAATTTACGGGAGGAGCAGTCTCCTGGCAGTCCAAGTTATTCTCTCGACTACGGAGGCAGAGTTCATTGCCGTGACCGAGGCCTGTAAGGAAATGCTTTGGATGAAAAGGTTTGTCCAAGAGTTAGGTCTAAAGCAAGAGACGTACGAGGTCCTCTGTGATAGCCAAAGTGTCATTCACTTGTGTAAGAACTCCTCATTCTATTCCAAATCAAAGCACATTAACGTGCGATATTATTGGGTGAGAGACGTTCTTGATGATGTGCAGCTATCAATTGCAAAGGTCCGCTCAGATGACAATGGCTCGGACATGTTGACCAAAGTTTTGCCAAAGGGAAAACTGGAAGCTTACTGTGACATTGTCGGTCTAATTAACTTCACTCCCACTCGGTCGTAAGGGAAGTTTGTTGGGGTCACTCCCTTGTGGTATTTTTGTCCGCGGACTCAACGGAGGAAAAGGACGCGGACTTCTTGAGTGGTCCGAGAAGCCTATCATAATGGACGAGGACACTTTAGAGGCGTCATGTCCGAGAGGTACTTGAGGACATGGACAAGGATGCTGGAAGCATAGGCATTGACTTTCTCTCTCCGTAGGACTGCTATAGCCGCTTTTTACAGGTGAGCAGTTGACACACTCTAATTGGAGGATGAGGCGGTTACAACTTTCAAGGGTGTCATGCCTGTCACTCTGACACATTGGGCGTGCGCCTACCGTGGCAGTTCTAGGAGGCGTGGTCCTGCCACCCTACTAGTAGTAGGGTCGATGGTCGGGCCTAGGCCCCTTGTATATATATATAGAGGCTTGTTTCCTTGCTTGTTGTGTACATCTTGGAGTGCTGTGTCGTGCTGTGTGTCTTAGAGAGCAATCTTGGAGTGAGCATTGAGAAAGTTGTGGGCAAGCCTTGTTGTAGAGATAGAGATAAACACATTTTTAGAGAGAGATTGAGTTATATACACTTATGATTGTTTTCTTTTATTTGGCCTTTGTGTAGCTAACATTCTTATAAATAATCTATACTTTATAGTGTATTCTTTTGTGGTTTTTTCCTTGGTTGAAGAAGGATTTTTCTACGTTAAAACTCTCGTGTATTTTCTCTCATTTTCTTATCTCTACTTTTAGCCGTTCGTCCGAGAGCTCTGCTCTGTTGCTGTCCGAGTGTTTTGTCCACTCGATCACCGTGCCTTCTATTTTGCGCCAACAGATAATTGGCCGAAGTGAAGGAATAGTCGGAGTGGTGATACTTGGCCAGAGTGAAGGATTGGCCTGTCCGATCCAAACTGATGCAACGATTGAGGACGACCTGTCTAGAAAGTTAGTCATCTGCAAAATCTAATGCAGGCAGTTAACTCTACAAAGTAGGTAGTTGACTTTTTAGAGTTGATAGCCGATTTTGTAAAGCAGATAGTAGGCTTTGTAAGGCACGCGATGCCCAATGAAGAAGACCCATCTATATATGTACATCGCTGCGATTCATGGAGTAGAAGAAACAGAAAAACAAGGAGTCGTGCCTTTACTATTATACTATACTCTTTGTGAATTTTTGTAACCAAATTTTACATAGTGAGATTTTTGTGGACTAAATGTCCCGTGATTTTTCTCCCTCTTATTTTGAAGAGAGTTTTCACGTAAATATTGTGTGTATTGTTCTTCTCTCTCTCTCTATTGTGTGTGATTATTGTCATCACCTCTCAACTTCACTGTCTGACTGGCACCTGTATCCCAAAACTAGGCACAGTCGCCAACTTTTTGAGGAATTATCGCAGTGAGATTAGCACCAAAAATAGTTATCTTTGTTGAGATTTTGGGTTATTCCCATGTGAAAATTATGCGGGTGGCGATGTGGCCGAAGTGGAATAATGGTTGAAATGGTTGCACTTTGTCAAAGTGGAATAAAGGTTGGAGTGGTTGCACTTGACCGAAGTGAAATAAAGGCCAAAGTGGTTGCACTTAACCGAAGTGGAATAAATGCCAGAGTGAAAATTTGTATGTTATTCATCAAAGGACAGTTATATAAATCGACATATATTTTTTAGAAGTTTGAAATGAGAAATGGATACCTTTCACGGTTACTAATTGAAGTCATGTAAGAAACACAAAATTCTAAATTCTTGATAGGGTTTAGGAAGAAATTCTATTCAACTAAGAGGCCGGTGGCAAGGCTTGTTGGGGTTGGAAGACCCGGATCTACCCGATCCAGTAGCAGCCGAAAACTTGAACCTTCCGTCATTGACAATCACCATTTAGTAGGAACAATGAATAAAAGATGCACAGTATTTTTTATGTGGAAACCCCTCCCAAATTGAAGAGGAAAAACCACGGAACACATAATCCACCAATAGATCCACTATGTAAAATGGGTTACAAACCCACGAAATGGAGTATCCGCTGCACACCCGAGAATAATAAAGAAAAACCTCTCCAGAGTAAACAGGAAACACTCATCTCTTTTACTCTCTGTTTTTCTTTCTTCTCTCTCTCACTAGTGGTGCACTCCTCTCTCATTTTACAAGTGTTGGTGGAATAGTAGCCCGCCATTTCACCCCTGCACACAACGGCCGGCGTACAGTGCCCCTGGTGTTGTTGCCTACACTAGCTTGGTCACCACTCTAGGCACGCTCTTGTCCATCTCCTCCAGAAGCTCCTAGTGCTCATATATAGATGTCCTGACTCCACCTAATCTCCTCTGCCCAGTTGGTCATCTTACAGATAATAGGTGCCACGTCTTCACCAATTCCCTAACTTCCTGCAAGCCCATGCCCTGCAGACGGCGCCTGCTCTGTACTGTGCATGCACGTGCTCTGCAGCCCAACTGCCCGCCTGTCAACCAATCTTGAAAAGATATCTGTCCACTGCCAGCTGCCACTTTCCATAGTCTCCAAGGCCCAGTACTCATCCGGTCAACTTCTCATTGACCGTATTCAGTGCTATCCAGTCAACCTTTCTATTGACCGTCTTCTGCTGCCCATCCGCCATCCAGCAGTGCTCCTGCAACCCTGAGACGGTCAACCTCCTATTGACCGGATTTAGTTAGCCGTCCGCCGGTCAATCTCCATTGACTGTTCATTGTTCTCCTCCGATCAACGTTCCGTTGATCGAAAATAATTCTCCGGATTTATTCTCCACAAATCCTCCGATGACAAACCAGTTTGTTGAGTTACCCATAAAGGAGTGACCAAACCCAACAAAGCTTATGTCTTTGATATGGAAGATGGCATCTATGTTGTCTGCATCCACTTCATCTGTCATAGCTTATATCACTAGCTCCGCTCCTAACAGAATGGCATCGAAAACTTGTGCCTTTATGAGCATGATCATCTTATATAAAATGAACGAATATAACTCTATGTATTATGCTATATATAAGTTTTAATACATGATAGCAGCATAAGGTGAAAATTGAAACATATCAACACTAGGTGGAGGGGGATTCGAAGGCTCCTAAGTACTCCTGCATAGGAGCCCCTCCCTCGGATGAATGAGGCTCATTGGATCTCCATATTTTAAATTCAACGGACCACATTAAGTTTTATAAAAATATGGTAACTATTTTTTTGAGTTTTCTATAATATAAGTAACTCAAAATTTCAACATTATAAAAGTTTTTTAAAAAATTATTTTACATATTTTTTTAAGAAATA
>JAODPA010066258.1:0-10972 GCA_025585075.1 Nepenthes mirabilis | reverse complement strand
ACTTTTCTATTTTGTTGTATATGGAACCTTTTTTATATATATAAATATGATGGGTACACCAGTAATGGGTTGGCCTAAAGAAATGTCAACAAAAGCCCAGAAAGGCCAGTCAACATTTCTGACGGCACAGTAAGAAGATGGGCCCAGAAACAGGAAGGCCTGAAGACGGCCAACGTTTTCGTTGACGGTCCTGACGGTCAACTTACTCACAAACGGGCAACTCAGCGTTAACCAGTCTTGTTGGGCCTTTAGTGGCTTTGCAACGGTGATGGGCCTATTCTGTTATGGCCCACAGCCCTTCAGTTGATTGCCAGCCACTCTCCCTTCGTTCTCCACGAAGGCGGACGACACGCTGACAATCAACTCAAACGTTGACCGACTGCGCCCCATACATTGGGCCCAAAAGGGCTCTTCTACAATATTGGGCCACGCTCACTCAGGCCCAAAGCCCATCTGAAGGCTAACGACGGACACCTTTCATAAGGGCGGCCAACACGCACGCAGACGGTCAACCCGAGCGTTGACCGTCCGCGCTTTGCACGTTGGGCCCCAAAAAGCCTTTCAACAGTAACGGGCCAGACCCGTTTAGGCCCACCACTCATCAGACGGCCAATCACAGCTTTCCACGCGTCTCCCACGATTTCAACTGGCGCCAAAAAGGATATCAGCAATCTTGACACCTCCCATACAAGGAAGGCGCCCGATTCCTTGCCAGCCAAGGTACCTCAACGGTAACATGTTGAGGAGGAAAGAAACCAACTGGAAAAGTGGTCGGTCGCCTCAGAAGGAGACAATCCTCCATAATTGGGCAATAAGCATCAGCCTCCAAAAGGAAGGCCAGCAGCAGGTCACCGGGACGATCATTCCTTCCAAAGGAAGAAGATTGCCATAAAAGAGGCCCTGGATTCACCATCCAGGGCAGGCTTTCTTGGATGCTTTCAGTGGTGCTCTGATTCAGGCTTTCACTCACACAGAAAAAACCCTACGTGCTCTGAAAAACAAGCTCTGACTCTGGGCAGCCAAAAACTCTCAAACACAATCAAACTCCAAGGCAACGAGCGGGTCTTTACGGCCGTTCTCTACCTTCCCACCATCCAGATACGAGAAAGGCCATGCGCCTCTCTGACATCTAGAACAAAGCACTCTCTTCCCCTCTCCCATTGCTCTCTCTATTCTTCAGTTCCTTCCATTGAAGGCTGTTTACTGATTTGAGCGTCGGAGTGTTTTCGGTGGGATTACCTCCCGCCATTAACACTGACCTCTTGTTCGTTTTAATGGTGTACAGGATTCATACTCGGTGAACGAAGCCGGTTCACATCATCTAGAAGAATCCGAATCTGTTCGAAGTCGGATCCAGGTACGCATCAAAATGTTAGTTTTTTTTAGTTGTAGGTCATATTTTCATATAAATGTCATTTTTCTGTTTTCATTGAATATTTTTTGTAAGTAATAATTTTTTAAAATATAAAAATTACTATCAATTGACCCGACTTACCACGTTTTGAAGATACATAGGTATTATAGTGATTTAAATCCACGAAATAACATGTTATTTATTTTAGATTACAGGTATGGGGCCTGCATCCACGTAATTTTGTACTTTTTAAACTTTTCTAGAAAAATATTTATTATCATAGAAATATATTATTTCATTTTGATGATGCACAAATGATACATCCCTAGTGTCCGGATTATGACATAGATTAGGAAGTCACTCGATCATTCGTTGCGGGTTGAATTGGAGCGAGTCTAATCTCCATCCCTATTAAACTAGAACATGCGCACCACATACTACAAATAAGATGTTAAATGATTAGTAGAACTTATTTCTTAATTTATTCTCCAACGTTCAAATTAGAAATCTTTTCAAAAAAATAGAAAGATATAAAGAGGATATGAAAGAATATAAAGTTACATATATGTTGGGATATGAGAGAAAGATTGGGCGCACCCGTTATGCGCCCGATAGGGGGTGGCTTAGTGAGATGGATGATTGGGCTCCGTTTGGTTACACATGATTAGTGGCTCAGTAAGATTGCACTCAATGAGTGGCTTACTAATGGTGCAGTCGTGGGTGACTCAATAGAGGTGTACTTGATGAGTGGTTCACTAAAAATACACTTGATGAGTAGCTTACTAAATATACACTTGATGGAGAGAGAGAGAGAGCTTGCTTCACCCTTTTGCGCTCCAGGAAATTAGAGGTCTTTTTGTTCCGAAGAGGGTTTGGAAGCTTGAGTAGGGCTCTCAAATGATGCGCAAAAAGGGCCCCCAAGGATCTCCCTCGCCTCTTGATAACAACGAGTATTTGTAATACTTTGTGGCGAAAGATTTGGCTTCAAGATTCGTGACAGGTGCCGCCTCCGCGTTCGCTGGCCATTTGGGGTGTTGACGGGAGCTGTCATTGTCAAGCATCCCTTTGCTATGGTGAAGAGGCCGTGAGTAGTCCCCCTAACCCAATCGTCAAACGACTTCAGGGGCACTAGAATGCGCGTGCTTTGACCCATCATTAGGTCACATGGCTTGCTAGGTCCTTTGCCATATAGATGGTTGAGCTTGAGATTAGGTTGGCCCATAGCATTATTGGACTCATCATTAACCCCCCATACCAGGTGATTATGCTTTGTCAGTTCCCAATACTTACAGTGATGGGATGTTTCTACGCGGGCTAGCTTGCATGCTCCTTTCCAAGACACTTCTCTTCGAGGCATTCCCCGTTAATGCCTCTCGCTACTTTTTATGCGGGACATCATTTGAGCTAAGTTTTGCTAGGAAAGATTCTAAGGTATCCACAAACCCTAACGCTGATTTTTTGCTAACGGTGTTGTGTACGTGACCCTTCGTAATAATGGCTTCGTCGACCTTTACTCTGGCTATAAATAGGGGGACCCTCTGTACTCCACACCATTGATCATCCTTCCATTAACCAAGTGATGCAAGCAATTGAGTAAGGAGAGGGTCCTGGGCTGCTATGGTGGAGGATTGGTGAAAGTCCTCTGACGCTGAAAGCTGTGCTCAAAGCTTGCCCGGTGTCCATGTTGTTGTCGTTCGAGATTGGTGGAACTCTTGGAAGGCTTGAAGATGCAATTGGAGCTTGCCGTTATGTCCCTTCTAGGGTCGTTCCCCTACTGTGATAGGAGTGGTTAGGCTTTTGGGCCACTGTCGTGTTACTCCTCCATGCTGGCGTATGACGGTGAGCCTTTGAAAGAACTTTGAGGCACAAGCGTTCTGCTCCGCCACCTCGGCTCAAGGGGGAGTGCTTGGTCTTTCATTCCTTCCAACAGACGGTCACTTTCGGAGCTTGTTGAAGGGGGTGCTTTCGAAGTTCCGCCGTGGTCAGATTGTTATCACCGCTATGGGTCAAACTTTACTCTCAGAGGCTACGATCGACTTCAACGGAGGATCTCCTGGTGGGAGGCTTTCCCTGCGAGGGTGGCGGCTTATCGCCCCTCCCCTTCCAGGAATGGCTTCCCGCTCTTCTTCTGCGGCGCTTGGCCCTTGGTTTAGGTGCTTGATAAATAGCGAATAGCTGTCGGGCGATGCAGTTGCCGTTGTCTTTCCCAAGTCAGCCTTCCCAAAACCAATTTTCATGCCGGCATCATCGGGTAGTTGTCCTACACGTTCCTTTTTCCTTTTCACCTTGTACGTTTATTGATATAAGTTTTATATTTTGTAAAGGAAATTAATGAATGAAACTTTAAAACTTTGCTCTTTCTCTTGTATTCTGTCTTATGACTTTGTTACATGACTTTTACATGGTTGACATGCTTGCATGTGGTTGCCATTTACTAGTCGTCCACCGTCCCTTTGGTCTAGCCTTATGGGGATCCGATGTGCAGCAGTCTACCGTGAAACCTGGACAAGGGACAGCTTGTCAGGTTAACCTCAAGGCTGCCAAGTCGGGTACCATTGGCCAATTACTTCGGGGCAGTGGTGCACTCAGGGGCTCCCCGCTTGCCTAGAGTATGAAGTTGCTCTCATCATTTGGGAGAGTGCTATCTTTGGGGTGATGGAGCGCAGGTATGGCATCGCTGTGTTCGAGGCGCTTCAGGGCTAGCAACAAGCTAGCTTCATTGACTGAAGGCTGTCCCAGAGCGAGACAGGATCCCAAAAGCTCTCTGAGGCTCTAGATAGGATCTTATCGCTCGTGGACGTGCCCTGGGAGGGTTGACGATGGCTTGTTAACCTATCAAACTTGTGCTCGAGATTGAGAGAAAACTAAAGACTAGGTTTTGGCCAGGTTGCAGCACTCCCAATTGGTCCCTACTATTGAGCAGTCTTTTCAGAGACCGAGGGACTTCATGCTGGCCTTCTGCTTTCGGGAATGTCAGAGCCACCCTTTCGAGGCAGCTCAAGTATCCTTGTACATTGTAGTTGATGGGAGTACTTTATTCTTCCATCCTCTACGGTTCAAACTTCTATCATCATGATGAGAGGGGGCCTCGTATTTCTCGATCTTGGGTCAGCCTTCAGCCCCTCAACCCAACGGGGAGGTGCCAGCAGACCCGGGTTCAGGGTCATCCAGGCCAAGTGCCATCGTCACATGGTACTCCCGTGGTGATGCTTTTGAGAACTATCGCAGGCTGGCTGCTCCAACTTCGTACTCATCTAGGTCTTCTGCTAGTTGGTGAGTTGAAACCGGTGCATTTGGGAGCTATCACTGGGTCGCGCAACGATCGCATCAATCGAAGTGTCTAAGCACTTTAATTGCAGAGGCAATGCGACGTCCGTCATAATGGCTCAAAATTATGCATGTGAAAGGACGTGTTGTAGTGCGCTAGGGTGAGGGCACATATCACTTCCATTATGGGGACAAGGCCCTTCATCTTTGTCGAGGTTGGCTATATAAGCACTTTGCCTATTTCCTTCTTCATCATCCCTTCTATCCTGTGCGTGCTTTCACTTCTTTCTCTACAAGTGCTTTTTGGGCTGTGCGCTGCCATTTTTTTGGCACATTCACAAATGGCTCATCAGATGCTGCCGACATTCCAATCCTTACTGCTTCCTCGTCGGAGGTGCTACCCCCTTCTGCCTTTGTGCCTTCGACCAATAGGAGTAATGACGATGACTGGATGTTGGAAGAGATAGGAGTTGCCGTCTCAGAGAGCACCGTTGTTGGTGGCGCCGAGCACCGTCTAGATGCCCATGCTCTAGAGCACTAGGAGGTTATGGGGGGACCTCCTAACCTTGAGTCTATCAGATCTTCTCGTCCCCTTGGTGCGAGGTAAGGTTCTGTAAACTCTTACCCTTCGTAGTTGTGCTTCTCAGTGGCTCTTTCACCTGATTGTTCCTTTCCTCTCTCTTGATTGTCATGGGGGATGCTGCATAGGTTGGAGGAGGATGTCCGCTTTCTAGGTTAAGAGGTTGCCCACCTCCTACGAGACTGCGTTGATAGAGAGGAGATGGAACAGAGTCAATGCTACTATTGGTGAGGCACTTCAAAGTCAAGAGCGAGCCAACTTCCTCAACCAAGCTCTGTCCAAGTTTAAGGCTAGAGTAAAACGGCTCTTGAATGTCTAAGCCCAGGGCCTAGCTCAAATTGCTTCACTCGAGGATGGGTCCTGGGCGAGTAGTAACGACTCCTCAATATGATAGACGTGAATGTTGACCAGTAGAGGGGGCTGATATTCAGACTCTGTTCGGAGGATGTGGCATCATTGCTAAGGGGGAGATTTCATGAGGGCTTTTGCCTTGGCAAGCATATAGTTTCCCTGGCTACTCCGGACTTCCCTGCCAGCTACATTGATGTGAGGAATGCCGGAGCCAGATGCCGGAAAGACCTCATTATTTTTCCAGAGGAGAGACCGCACTTGTCGGGGGGTGATCGCTCTGGGTAGCCTGTAGGAGGATATAGTTTCCTTATTTTGTTCAGAGTCCGTTGGACTCCGCGTGATGTAACCTTTAATAAAATAATCTAATGATGTTGATCGCTGTGGTCGTATTGTCCTCATATGCTGAGCTCTCTTTCCCAATCTTTGCTTTTGACTGTTGTCGCATGACGCACGCTATTGGCTTTGACATTATCCTTTTGTCACTCAGTTGCCGTTGTTCGAACCGTACAAACTGCCAGGCCCCAGGTGTCCAAAGAGTTTGAAGATGTCACTAGGGCTGCTATAGGGTCTTCCTCTAGGCCCCTGGTGTCGCTGGCCTCGGAGATGGGGGAATCATCAAAGCCATGGAAGCCGCATGGGTGTCAGCTTCAATGCCCCTTGGAACTAGGGTCTCGGCGTCGGGTAGGGATCTGTCACCTTTAGCAAGCAATCTGATTGATAATGCCAAACTTTTCAGCTACTGTTTTCCATCTGACGGGTATTAGTGCTGACGAGAGTTGGCGCCATGGAGTTCATCAGGATGGTTGTCCGACCGTCGTCTCACCCCGAGGAGAACCCCAGATCAGAGGATGGCCTTCCTCTAGATCAGTAGGTGGCTTCTGCATCTTTCTCGTGCGGTCAGCTTGCCTTGCATGTATTTGGTTTACAATGGGGAAAGCAGGCCGAGGTAATCATCTTCAATGGCACTATTGGCTTTGAGGGTGATTTTTGCCTCTTTTTTTTTTCTGGGCACCTTGGCCCTCTTATACTCATTCTTTCTAGAAAATGTCATGGTACGATAATAGGTGAGCCTCGCTAAGGGTGACGGGGTTTTTAGGCCACTCTATCACTGAACTCTGGCAGAGTCATAGGTCGTCACCTGCATGCTACCACTTTGGCGCTCTATCCTGTTCGGAGGATGCCATTACCAGCAGGCATCTAAGCCTAACCCGTTGACCATGGTTGTTGATGGTGCTCGTCCCGTCGGGAGTCGCACACACATGCTTAAAGAAGCCCCCTAAAGTTTTAATGGCCGCCTGATGGGGGTCCAACGCCTAGTCTACGAGCCCTTTGGGTTGTGAAATTTTGATCGATGTTGGACTGTTCGGTTACCTGAGTCAGGCTTCTTTGACAACTAATAGGTTAGTTTTACGAGCGAGCTGTGGCTCACCCGACTTAGGGGCAATCTAGGTCATTTGATTTCATACAAGCATTCATGCAAACGAATGTATGATAAATATAATAATTATTTTATTAATAATTATTTCATACATTACAAGCATGCCCAATTATGTATGTTGAGTGTACCTACCTTGGCGAGTGGTGCCCTCGAAGGTAGGTGGCGCTTGGTGCCTTAGGACCAGTCATTGCCTCAGGGGTGTATCTCTTATGCATCATGTCGAAGGATCGTCGTTACAAGGGATGGCCCTTCTTGTGTCAAGGGGGTGGCCTGTGCTCGATGGTGGTCTTGCTGGTTGTCTCTCCTCTTCATGGGACTAGATCTGCCAACTCGGATTGTCCAAACGACACTCTTAGTAACAACTTTTCCAGGCCTGTTGTCGATGGTCCGCTACATATCCTAGTCACATCCCAGGCTTCCCTTCGACATCTCAATTGTCAAGGGCCACCGAGTGGATAGAGGCTTTCGATTTTGGGGCTAGGCCATTTTTTCCTCACTGGGGCAAGGACGTGGTGTGGGAGAGACTTCCTGAGTCAAGGATTCTCGTGGTTCTCTCACCCCTCCTTCACCTACCGCAATGGTAGCTTGCCCTGGGCCCTGCAAGATATCAACAAGGTGCCCCTTCTCGACCAATCTCTCAATCTCTTTTCACAGCGTTCGGCAATCTTCGATGTCGTGGCCTAGGGACTAGTGATAGTTGCAATACTTCGATAGGTCTCCCGCCTTTGGGTTCTTGACGGGTTTTAGCCACTTTAAATGCCCCTCTTCTCGGATCTTCTCTAGGATGTTGGTCCAGGAGTCATTCAGGGGATTTCATCCTTTAATTCTAGTCCCCTTCCGGGTTCTTGGTGCCTTCTTTAGTCGCCAGTTGAGATATTGAGTTTAGACATAGTTCGCCTTCCTCTTCTTCGGGTTGGCAATGAAACATGACATAAAACCGTCACTAAGCTCCTGGAACATCCAAATGTAGGCTAGCCAGAGGTGGTAGAACCAAACCCAAGCATCTCCTCGGAACGTCATGGGAAAGCTCGGCACATTGCAGTATCGTTCAGGCCCCAGGAGCCTATCAAAGCTTGAAAATGGTTCAAGTGGCTCATCAGGTTGGAGCTCCTGCTATATGGCTTCGTGGGCGGTATTCAAAGCTCACTGGAGAGTGTCTATGACCGAATCTCTTTTGCGAACGGCGAACTTCCCAGGTTCATAGAGTCTCTATTGACATCTTCATTGAATTCACACAGTCGTGCCTCCTCCTGTTCCTCCTCCACCTGGGGGAGGATGCAACTTTCAAGATGTTGAGGGGAGTCCTCGCCTTCAAATGATTCGGTGAGGGGTGCGGATCCATACCCGCAGCCGTCGAACGTTACCAGAATCTTCTCCGTGGCTTCGGGGTCGCTGGTCATTCCAGTGGCAACACAGATCTTGCCTTGGTATCTGGTCTAATACTTTGGAAGCAAACCGAACCTTCTTTTGCAAGCGGGCTACTCCTCTCAGATTCTCCTCAAATTCGAGGTGGATAGGCTGGTGACGTAGGATCTGACCAGCCACACTTTCCTTTGATTGCCTCCTTTGGATGTCCCGCCGGTGGAGGGAAGGCCCTGTCATCCTTATCTGGAACCCTCCACGCAATATCCTTTGGGATGTTAAATTCAACACACAGTGCCTTTACGTCGCTCTCTCGAAGAATAGAAGAGATGTCGGCAACAGAGGTTGAAGCCATGATTAACAGAGGAGTTAGGGTTTTCTTTGAGAATGAAAACAGATTGAAGACGAAGAAGGTAGAGTAGAAGGTGTGAGAGAACACTCAATGTAAGGAGGGAAACTTAAACGGCAATGTGTGAAACGCCTTAAACCCCCTCGAGAAGGCACGCCATCATTCCTGCCACCTGTCGCATCCCAAATGGGCCTCTTTTAAAGAAAATCTTCTGACACATTAATGGCTTGGATAGCGGTCCAACCAAGAGGAGACACATATCCACTTTTAACCTAACAAGCCGGCTAATGGTCACGTGTCACTCAGGGCTCATTGAAAGTTCTCCGAAATCTGGCCAAAGACGGTCAACAGACTCGGTTAACTTTCTTCTCCGGATCTGACTAAAAACGGTGAATAGATCTGGACAACTTTCTTCTTCGTATCTAACCAAAGACGGCCAACAGATCCGGTCAACTTTCTTCTCCAGATCTGACCAAAGATGGTCAACAGATCCAGCCAATTTTCTTCTCCGAATCTGACCAAAGACGGTCAACAGATCCGGTCAACTTTCTTCTCTAGATCTAACTAAATACGGTCAATAGATCCAATCAATTTTCTTCTCCGGACCTAATTAAGGATGGTCAACAGATCCGGTCAATTTTTTTCTCCGGATCTAATAAAAAATGGTCAACAGGTTCGGTCAACGCCTCAATCTTTCGTTGAGTCCTCCAAAATTTTCAAGCAACGAAGGGCAGTGAGTTGCATCCCATCATGAACATGCTGGAGGCTAGAATTCTGGCCACCGGTATGAGGGCTAGTGATGGATATACCATAGTTGGGTTGGCCCAACGGTCAAAGAAGGTCCAAATAGTCTGTTGGATAGCCAACTCCAACGTTGGCCCAACAAGAGGTGAATGCCCAAATCCTGAAAGGTCCAAACGCTCTCCGACGGTCAACGTCGGCGTTGACCGATTAAGATACAAGCAGGCGGCCAACTCGCGCCCGAAACGGTCTACCCAAGCGTTGACCGGAATCACTGTAACAACTGGCCGAAAAATAAAAAGGCTTTTCTCGAGTCTGTCCCATTTGAGCCCACGATTTAGCAGACGGCCAGCAACGACTCTTTCCTTGACCAGCACCTTCCACCAACTCAGCCAACACCCAAAAAGAATATTGACAAAATCAACACCCTTCCCATAAAGAAGGCGCCAGATTTTTTCAATCTCCTATCAATTGGGACTCTCTAACGGTAAAATACATGGAAGAAAGGTAAGCAATTTGGAAAGCCACTGACCGCCATGAAGGGAAGCAATCTCAACAAGTTTGGCAACCTGCACCTCCCTGTAGAAGGAAGACTATCCAGAATGACATAGGGGATCACACCTTTCAACCAAGGAAGATCACTCTGTCATCCTTTAAGTAAACCCTGAAATCCTCATTCAAGGCATACAAACTTCTACTCATACAACACTCACAACGACAATTAAGATACAGACATACAATTCTCTACTCTCTGCTGACATTCAAAAAACCCAAGGTATACAAATGTGCTTCTTACAGCTGTTTACTACCTCCCCACCATCCAAATTCAAGAAGACGATTTTGCCTCGCTTTCATCTGGAGATTCACACACTCTTGTACTCTCTCTTTTAATTCTCAATTCCAGTAACCTTCTCGGTTTTCGAAGGCTGTTTACTGACTTGAGTGTCGGAGTATTTTCGGTGGGATAACTTTCTACCGACACACTGACCTCCTGTTTATTTTAGTGATGTATAGGATCCAAATTTAGTGAATGGAGCCGGAATCAAGACAAGCGGATCAGCCCGAATTTGTTTAAAATTTGGATCCAATGACGCATCATATAGATATATATATTTGATGAGCATTAAGCTCATCATTTGTAATATTTTTTAATCATTTTAAATTAGCGGATTACATATACTCGTAGGATATGAATAGAGGATATTTGAAAAATTTTTATTTAGTTGTATTTGTATTTTGAAAAACATTTGGGATTATTTGTGTTTAATTTATTTTATACTTTGAGTTAGCCATAATTTGTATATTTTTGCAAGATGTATCAAACGGATGATTTATACAATTTTATTCTTTGATGTTTTGGATATCCGATCAAATACCTTCTCTTACAGATATATTTTAAGTTTAAATAGGTACTTACACTATTTGGAAACCAAATAGAGTTTAATCGAGTTAGATCCTGTGTTTGCTATTAAGATTATGGTTATTATGTTGCTTTTGATTTGGTATGAAATATCAAACTCGATATTAGAT
>JAODPA010066257.1:0-10972 GCA_025585075.1 Nepenthes mirabilis | reverse complement strand
ATGAGGGAGAGAGAAGGCTCGGCACGGATATATACTGCTCGGGCCGCTCGAGCGGCTCTCGAGCGGCCAGCGAGCGGCCAGCCACGGGTTGGCCACCGCTCGAGCCACGGCTCGAGCGCCCAGCAGGCGCCAGCCTGCTGGCAGGCTTCGGCAGCCCGGACCCGATTTCTTTCCCGATTTTTCTTCCGATACCAAACCTTAATCCTCCAATAGGATTAATATAAATCATTATCATCCTAATTACCTCATTAATATCGAATTCTTAAATTCGAAACCTCACAACTAGTGTCCTTTGGAGACAAGGGCCGACACTTGTCTGCCGTATCACCAGAGGGAGCAGGGGAAGAAGCAGTCAGCAATGACAGGTTACCCGAATACTGTTCCTGCAGCTTCGAGCCATTCAGGAAGAAAGCATCTGGGACAAGGCTTTGAATTCAGTCATCCCTCTGCAATGGAGGAAAGGATTCAAAAGGAGCTAAAGGAAGAAAGGGATGTGAAGAAGACGGATTCGGCTTGGAGGAAGGAGCAAAATGGGGAGGACCAAGGAGCGTAGAAGAAGGAGGCGAGGAAAGAGCCAGCTTAGCTGGCACCCTAGGAACGCCGGCCATCTTGCCATCGAAGATCCCAGACCGAGCCAGAGAAGTTTGAAATTTAAAATCTAGAGAGAAGGGAGAGTTTCTCTCTCTAGACGTTCAGGAGAGGCTGTGGCCCAACTTCATCACCTTAGGGGGAGTGGATAATATGACTGAGGTGTTGCTCGAGATGTGCTGAATCAAGCTCTCTTATTTGAACGAGAGCTACAAAGAGAGAAATATTTTTAGAAGAAGACTGTTAGCCATAGAGGCTAAAGTTTGTGTTAAAGTTCAAGGTTAGGAGGATCCCACAAGCGATCAAAACTAATGAACAAATGAAAGAAAGGAGCTAAAGTCTAAGGTGTACTGGACCCTTAACCATCAATGCCGATGTGCCTTCACTGTGAAAAATCACATGGTGGAAGATCATGCTACAAGATCTTGAGAGCTTATTTCAATTGTCGCTGGCTCGGCCATATGATCAAGGATTGTCCTCATTCTTCAAGGAAAACGGCAAGGAAGCCAAGTATTTCGGGAAGAGCATTTGCGGTGACTGCTCAAGATGCAAATGCATCACCCATCATGGTGGAAGGTAAATTTACCATCTTTGGAACTTCAACACTTGTATTTTTAGATTCACGGTCCACACATTCGTTTGTGTCACCTAAATTTGTTGTTCGTTATTTATTGTTACCCTAAGGATCATAGATTTTATATTAATAATGTCAACACCTATGGGATCATCTTTGATTATGAATATTGCATGCCTTAGGTGTGCTGTTTGGGTAAATGGATTGAAGTTAGTAGTGGATTTGGTGTTGTTAGATATAAATAATTTTGATATAATTTTAGGTTTAGATTAGTTAGTTATCATACTAACATAGATTATTTTCATAAGAGAGTATATTTTATAATTTCAGAATGTGAACCATTTTATTTTTAATAAGTAATACATTAACAATCTCTATACATGATTTCGACTTTGCATGCTCGTCATTTAATGAAAAGTAGATGTTAAGCCTATTTAGCTTATACAAGTCCATTGGGAGTCATAATATTCTGATGAAGGATATTTTGGTGGTATGTGAGTTTGAGAATGTCTTTCCTGAAAATTTTTCTGGATTACCGTCGAACGAGGAGATTGAGATTGAAATTGAGACCATACTTGGAGTGGCACCTATATCAAAGACTCCCTATAGAATGGCACCATTGGAGCTCAAAGAATTAAAGCAACAATTATAAGAGCTATTGGAGAAAGATTTTATTTAGCCAAGTATATCTCTATAGGGTGCTCTGGTATTATTTGTGAAGAAAAAGGATGGGTCTATACGGTTGTGTATAGACTATGTGATGACCCCAAAAATTCTCATCAGAAATCAGTAAGATTCCTGCCGTAAAACGGCCATCAGATTCAATACAAGCCTGTATAATATCCCTATACAACATATACATAACACATCAACAACCATCACAGGATCCAAATGCCACAATATATTTGTGGCTCCAACGTCGTATCTCCGGACACAATGTCGGACAAAGAGATATCACTAGGTACCAAAATACAAACCATAATTACCTGTGGCAGAATATACATCCATCAAAGTATAGTAGAAACTACACTATCTATACATTATCAATATACAAGTACATCTCTAACTCAAAATATACGAAATACTCGATAAAGTACAAAACTATAAAATTTTAAGTCCACAAAGTCATCTTTCAAGATCAACAGCCTAGCCAACTTCTGATCCTCTATCCAATCTCATCGAGTTTAAACTTGTTGTGACGGAACGGATTTTTTTTTTACATTCCGCCAAATATCTCCCGGAACTGACACCAAGTTTCGGTGGTCCGGTCTGGGCCGATTGTGCCTTCCAAATCACAAGATCACAGATGCCATCTAAGACTCATACACATAGTAGAAGTAAATCTATCATCCAACTAAAGCATTTACCTTCATTTTCATAAAAATTCATTATGAATGTCTAATCACAAAAGTTTGTCGATTCTAACAGATCATTACATTAATTGCTTCTTCGTGATGGTCGTCTAAAAGGTGCTTCTGAATCCTTACAAACCCTTCAGATAGGCTCTAGTCACTCCGTCTCGTCAAGCACGAGTTCTAAATTTCCATCTGAGGGAGGAAAAAACAGAAAACAGTGAGCCAGAGCTCAACAAAGTACATGCAGATTTTCCATGAAACGTTCGCGCTGTCAATAATTATAGATATATATACGGAATATCATTCTGCCGGAATCATGCAGAACACTTAAAACGGTTAATGTAGAAAATCATACATCATATATAATATCATACGGTAGCATTTAGACGAACAAAAACTAATCAAGAAGTCGGAATAGATAATATTTGAGCATAAAATAAGGCCGGTCACAATTTAGCTTCTTTTATTTATTGCTTAACGGAAGGGGGGCTTTAATCGATGATAGATTGTGCGCATCTTCTCACAATTACGGCAATACCTCCTTATACAAAGCCCTGAGGACGGCTCTCACTTCTTCCTTGTGCAAAGCCCCAAGAACGGCTATCACTACCTCCTTGTACAAAGCCCCGAGGACGGCTATCACTACCTCTTTGTACAAAGCCCCGAGGACGGCTCTTACTTTGGTTATCCTCGATTATCACCTTAAGGTCCTACGGCATGCCGGAGTACCTTGTCTCCCAAGGTTAAGGTCTGAACTTATTTGTCTTTATCATAAAATCGGTTCGTATTTTTCTTTGTTCATTCCGGACGACCATATCACAAGCCGGTTTCAGAATCACATAATAACCCGGTTTCAAATTTTCAGTACAGCTGCCGATTTCAAATCTTAATACAAGGCCGGTCTCAAAATCACAGAGAAAATGCTGGTTACAAAAGTACAATATAAATGCCGGTTACAACCATAATACAAGGCCGGTCTCAATTATAGCACAATGTCGGTTTCAAAATCACAATGCAAATGCCGATTTTACAATACAAATGTCGATTTCGATTATGATACAGGGCCGGTTTTAATTATAATGCAAATGCCGGTTTCAAAATTATAATAATAATGCCGGTTTTAATTATTATACATGGCCAGTTTCAAAATCACAATGCAAATGTCGGTTTCAAAATTACAATACAAATGCCGGTTTCGATTATGACACAGGGCCGGTTTTAATTATAATGCAAATGCCGATTTCAAAATTACAATACTAATGCCGGTTTCAATTATAATATAGAGCCGATTTCAATTATTCTTGGCCGGTTTCAAAATTATCAATACAAGGTCGATTTCAATTATTCTTGGATGGTTTCAAAATTATAAGTTGAAGGTCAATTTTAATTATTCTTGGCCGGTTTCAAAATTAATAAGCCGGGATGGTTTCAAATTAACGTGTAAGGCCAGTTTTGATATTTACTTAAGCCGATTTCAAATTATATTATAAGGCCGGTTTCAATTTTTTTACCAATCAAGGCCGGTTTCAAATTTGGGTAATGCGAGCGACATACAAACCGGTCTACTTCCTCATTTTCATGTACTCTAGTTTAAGCATAAGTTTAGCAGAAGACAGAAAGCATGCATTCGAACCAAAATACAACTTATAAAACAGTAATTAAAACGGCATGCATTTAATCTAAATCAGAAGGGAAAACTGGTAGTTTTTAAAGTTAGAATTTTAGAGACGAAAGTATATTTGTAAAGTATGAACTTTAAAAATTGGGCACACTTGAACTTTAAAAATTGGGCACACTTGAACTTAAAAAGAATAATCGTCCGAAGTATACTTGTAATATTCTAAAGTTAAAAACAGAGTATACATTTACATTAAACCATAAACTAAAAAATAGGGGGGTACACTTGTCTGACAGTCGCTCGTCTACCCTTACCGACAAGAAGCTTTCTCTCATTCTCTACTCCTTACTACTCTTCTTGTTGGTTGCTCGTGCCAACTTCCTTGATTGAAACTGAGTATATATAGAGGAGGGGTTAGGTAGAGTAAGTGAGGGTAAGCCACCTACCTTGTACTTCTTCTCAGACGTTAGGTGGGAGTAAGTAGTCTAAGCTACTTATTTTGGTACTTCTTATCAGACGGCCAACGAGGTGGTTCACCTACTTCATTTAGTTAATGTCTTGTTGGGTTCTAACTAATTAGTAAAGTTGGTCATTGTCTTTAGTTGCCCTTAATTTATTCCAATCAACTCTTTGGTCGATCAACATTTGATGCTGGTCAACATCCGATCAACATCACAATTTTCGGTCAACCCTTACTCAAGTCGGTCAACATTCTAAAGCCGGTCATCCTTCTAAATGCCGGTCAACCTTACGAGTTCCGGTCAATATTTTTTTATCAACTATTTCGGACTTCAAGCAGTCCAGCATTCTGCCACTCCGGTTTTTAAGTGGCATAGGGCCACTGTGGTATTGAAGGGTAAGGCCACTCCGGCCTCCAGAGTTCATTATACTCTTAGTTTTAATACTTTATTATGATTTTAAGGTTTTTTTTGAAGTTGGGATCTCATAATTCTCTCATATTAAAAAAATTTCATCCTCGAAATTTAGATGGGGTTACGTATCTTAAACAAACAAGTGTGGATACTTACTTCGAATTTCTTCTTCTTATTCCCAGGTAGCTTCTTCAGGTGAGTGATTCCTCCATGACACTTTTACTAGAGGAACCGTCTTCATACGCAGCCTTTACTCCTTCCGGTCGAGAATTTGTTGCGGCTCCTCGACATAGGATAGATCTTTGTTGATTTCCAAGGGCTCGAGTTCAATCACATGAGTAGGGTCATAAACATACTTCTGGAGTATGGATAAATGGAACACGTTATACACTTCTATCAAACTTGGTGGTAGTGCTAATCTGTATGCCACTTCTTTGATCTTTTCTAAAATCTCAAAAGGGCCAACAAATTGTGGCTTTAATTTTCCTTTCATTCCAAACTATGGTGTTCCTTTGGACGACGAGACCCTTAGGAAGACAAAATCTCCAATCTCAAAGCTTAATTCTTTTCTCATTCTATCCGCATAATTTTTCTATCTGCTCTGAGCAACCTTCAAGTTTTCATGGATCAGTTTGATCTTCTTAGCCGTTTCTTTTACTATTTCGGGATCCAAAATCCTTTTATCTTCGGTCTCCTCCCAGTGAATTAGTGACCTGCACTTCCTTCCATACAGAGCCTCGAAAGGTGCCATACCGATACTAGCCTAATAACTATTATTATAAGCAAACTCTGCCAGTGCTAGGTAGGTATCCCAAGTTCCCTTCATTTTCAATACAGAAGCTCTCAACATGTCCTCAAGAATCTGGATAGTACGCTCAGACTGGCCATTTGTTTGAGGGTGGTAAGTAATTTCAATTCTGTCCCTATTTTCTTATGCAAACTCTTCCAAAACCTTGAGGCAAAGCGGGGGTCTCTATCAGATACAATGGAGGCAGGAATTTCATATAGTCTCACGATCTCGTTCACATACAGTTGAGCCAATATATCACGTGAATACGTCGTTCTAATTGCTAAGAAGTGGGCTGACTATGTCAACCAGTCAACTATAACCCAAACGTCATCATGATTCTTAGGAGTCCTCGGTAAACTCGATACAAAATCCATGGCAATGTCCTCCCATTTCCAGCTCGGAATTGGCATCGGCTGTAACAATCCATAAGGCTTCCTCCTCTCAGCCTTCAGTTGCTAACATATTAGGCATCTCTCCACATAAATCATAATATCTCTCTTCATATTCCTCTACCAGAAGGTTTTCTTCAGATCCTGATATATTTTACCCGTCCCCGAGTGGATCGTATACCGGGATCGGTGAGCCTCCTTCAAAATCTTCTCCTTCAACCCTTTTTCATCCGGTACACATAATCGATCCCTAAACCTCAACACACCATCAGTTCGGATATTAAAATCAGCTCAGGACTCCTTACTCAGATCACTAACAATATCCATAAGGAACGGATCATTCACCTACTTCTCTTTAATTTCACTAACTACTTTCGGTTGGATCTGCAGATATGACATGAGCATTCTATTACCTTTAGCATAACGTTGGATATCACGTTGTTTCAGGTAATCCAACATCTCCATCTGCTTGACCTGCAAGTGTTCCACATAACCCGATCAGCGACTCAATGCGTCCGTAACTATGTTGGTCTTTCCTGGCTTATACTATATTTCACAGTCATAATCTTTCAAGAAATCAAGCCATCTCCTTTGTTTCATGCTAAGTTCATTTTGTGAAAATAGATACTTTAAACTTTTGTGATCCGAATACATAAGGAACCTCTCACCATAAAGATAATATCTCCAAATCTTCAATAAAAAAAATAATAGTAGCAAGTTCGAGGTCATGAGTAGGATAATTCTTCTCATACACCTTCAGTTGCCTAGATCCATAAGCCACAACTTTACCGTGCTGCATTAGTTCACATCCCAAGCGCACTTTGGAGGCATTACAATATACCTCATATCCTCCTGATCCTTCTGGAATCACCAATATTAGAGCAGTAGTCAGGTGATCCTTCAACTCCTGAAAACTCTAATTACACTCCTTAGTCCATTCAAATTTGACTTCCTTTTTCAATAATCAAGTCAGAGGCAAGCAATTTGTAAAAGTTTTTTGCAAATCGTCGATAGTAACCTGCCATGCCCAAAAAGCTTCTAATCTCAGTTACAGAAGTTGACTTACTCCAGTTAGTAACAACCTCTACTTTCTTTGGATCCATAGAGATACCACCACCAGAAATCATATGACCCAAGAATATCACTTTTTCCAGCCAGAACTCACATTTTTCCAACTTAGCATATAACTTCTCTTCATGCAGCACTTGGAGTACTATCCTCAAATGGGTTTTGTGCTCCTCATAGTCTTAGAATAGATTAGAATATCATCGATAACAACCACCATAAATTTATCAAGATACTGCTTGAATACTCTATTCATTAGGTCCATAAATGCCGCAGGGGCGTTTGTAAGTCCAAAGGACATAACAAGAAACTCATAGTGGCCATATCTCGTTCAGAAGGCAGTTTTGGCCACATTTCTAGCTTAATCCTCAATTGATGATAACTAGACCTCAAATCGATCTTTGAGAACACTCGGGATCCTTGTAATTGATCAAACAAATTATCAATACGCGGCAGAGGATATTTATTCTTGATTGTGACTTTGTTTAACTCACGATAATCAATACATAGCCGCAATGACTCATCTTTCTTTCTCACAAACAAAACTGGTGCTCCCCAAGGAGACACACTTAGCCTAATAAAGCCTTTATCCAACAGCTCCTGTAATTACAACCTTAATTCTTTCAACTCAGTCAGAGCCATTCTGTAGGGGGTCTTAGAAACTGGACCGACATTGGGAAACGATATAAATCTCAAACTCAATCTCCCGATACGGGGGCAATCCAGGCAACTCCTAAGGAAATACATCCTTAAAATTATGGACGACATGGATGTCCTTAGCCGACACCTCATGACTCCCTGTGGTGCAGGCATAAGCCAAGTAAGCCTTACATCCATTTTTCACTAGATGTTTAGCATATAAAGTCGAGATCATTACCGGCATCTCCTTTTTCTTGATGCCTTAGAAGAAAAAGGTTTCCCTCCTAGGGATACTAAAATAAACCTTCTTCCTAAGATAATGGTGGCATGGTTCTCAGCCAGCCAATCCATCCCTAGGATCACGTCAAAGTCTCCCATGTTTAGTATAACCAAATCCACCACCAAACATCTATTGTCTACTTCTACCACGTATTCAGGATATATAACATTAGTGACTACGGGGAATCCAGTAGAGGTATATATTGATAATTCATAATTCAATATACAAGGAGTAGTAACAATATGACATATAAACCGTGGAGAAATAAAAAGAGTGGGTAGACTCGGAGTCAAACAAGATAGATGCAGGAATTCCACAAACAGGAAGAGTACCTTCCACGACATTTGGCGATACCTCTGGCTCTTGAATAGCCACTGCAAAGGCCATAGCCGAAATGGTAGGCTTTCTCTCTTCTAGTTTTGATCAATCTTTGATCAAGTGGCCGTGCTGTCTGCATCTGAAATAAGCTTCCATTGTCCGGCGACACGCTTGCCGCGGATGTACCTTTCCATAGGACGAGCAGTGTGTGACCGAAGTCCTAGAATCACTCATTGACTGAGCCGGTGCAACACCTTTTCCATTCTCAGTCGTCCTTGTCTTCTTGGACATCCCAAAAGATCCCCCAGTAGATCCACCACCAACACCTGCCCAGCTAGCTGCCCTCTTCGCGTAGAATTTCTCTACCTCCACCTCTTGTTCGTAAAGGATCGCCCGGTCCAATATATCAGCATACGTTTCAAACTTTAACGTGGTTAGCTGTTTCCGAATGTCATCCCGTAATCATTGCTAAAACTTTTTCGCCTTAATTCATCTTCCACATAGAAAGGTGAGAATCAGGACAGCTCGGTAAACTTAGCATCATACTCCGTCACCGTCATGTTTCCTTGCCTTAGTCTCATAAACTCCATCTCCTTTTGGTCCCGAAGATTGGATGGAAAGTATTTCTTGAGAAAAGCTTCCTCGAACGTATCCCAAGTGATCATTCCGTCGGGCATTCCTAGCGCCCTCTTCCTCATGTCCCACTAACTATCTGCTTCGCCCTCCAATTTATACACGGCGAAGGTAATCTTCTCCTAGTCCGTACACCCAATCACTGTAAATATTTTCTTCATCCTCTTAAGCCATCTATCAGCTTCTACTGGATCGGGCTTCCCTAAAAAACTCGATGCCCGTTCTGTCATGAATCGTTCATATGTGGTTGGAGCTAGGATGGCCGGAGCTGGCTCAGTCATAGGAATTGGAGCTATGTGTCTATGCTCGACGGATTCTACCACGGTGGTCATTCTTTCCAATAAGTCTATGTAGACAGCCTCCCGGTCATAAGATGTACTACGGCCATTTCTTCTTCTTCTTCTTCTTCCACTAGCCATCCTAAAATCAAGATAGGCACAATGTTATGATCTCAGAAAAAGGGAGTACCTTTTAACCCTAATAAAATTGTACTTAGTCTAGAAGCCAAGTTTCCTAAGTACTCTAATTGCCTAAGTTATCATTGGCCTACTTCTTTTAGAGATTCAGAATGAAGATTCAAACCTATACTTCTGCATCTTGATCAATCAATTCATAAGGCATCTCATCTCTTTGATACCCATTGTGACGGAATAGATTTTTTTCTTTTGCATTCTGCCAACGATCTCCTGGAACTGACACCAAGTTTCGATGGTCCGGTCCAAGCCGATTGTGCCTTCCAAATCACAGGATCACAGATGCCGTCTAGGACTCATACACATAGCGGAAGTCAATCTATCATCCAACTGAAGCATTTATATTCATTCCCATAAAAATTCATTCATGAACGTCTAATCACAAAAGTTTATCGATTCTAACAGATCATTACTGTGACGTCCCACGTCATACGTCATTTTACTTATCATTAATATTATTATTATCATAGCTAGGATCCTAACATTAGCCATAAGTTATACTGGCTCTAATATCATATTATTCATTCATGATATTAGTCTAAATTAAGGAAGATGCTTACTAAACATCCATAAGAATTTAAATCTGACGGAAGCATATCTTCTATATCATAATGGAAGTAATTCCATTATCATCAAAATACAACATGTCTAAGATACAACTTTATACAGTACACATTTTTTTTTCTTCTTTTCATCATCCCAAGTACAACATATGTATCATAACAAAATTATGGCCACCTCAACTTCTTTTCTAATCCTGTTCGTCCTTCATTATTTCTTGAGACTCGTCTGAAGGGCAGTGAAAACAGCAAGCAAGTGAGCCAAATGCTCAGCAATGTGCATAACATACAAAGGCATGCATTTTATACAAAAGATACATTACCATATATAAATAGGAGCAGATACATGAAATGAAATGTATTTACCTTTCTTTGTTTCTCAGTTTTTATTGATTGTATTTATTTTTTCTTATCTTTAGGGATCAGGGCCAGTGGGCCTCACTAGCTAACGGAGCGGATAAATCGAAGAAAGGATTGTGTTAACTCACACAATCTAAGGCAAATATCCTAGCAATAGGATAGATTGTGCTTATTTTCACAATCGGGATTTCACTTAATTCCACAATCCAATTCTTGTCCTCCTTCTTACACACCGAGGCGGGCGATACTACCTATAATCCCGGTAGACGAGGCCGAAATGGACGAACCGTACAAAAACAATTCTTCGATTTTTCACCGTAATATCCTAAGGCATGCCTGGGAATATCACCATCTGAAAAAGATCCATGGTCCAACTTTTCTTTTTCAACTTTGAAGGAATCTCATATAACCAAACTTTAGCAAAACTTAACTGAACGTCACTGGACGTAACTGAATGT
>JAODPA010066256.1:0-10973 GCA_025585075.1 Nepenthes mirabilis | reverse complement strand
TATATTGATGAGTATGTCGAAAATGGGCTAGCCCAATGTCAACGGAGGCCCAAGACGGCCTATTGGACTGTCAACTCAAAAACAGCTCAACAGGAGACGCAGGTCCAAATCTTGAAAGGTCCAAGACGGTCAACGCTGGCAACGCTGACCGGATGGCCAAGACGGTCAACGCTGAAAGGTCCAAATCCTCAGTAGATGGCCAATTCGCGTACAGATGATCAACTCGAGCGTTGACCGGATATACTGTAACGACAGGCCCAAAAAGGTTTTTACGGGCCTGACCCACTTGAGCTCACGATCCAACAGACGACCAGCAACGGCTCTCTCAACACTTTCCATGATCTCAGCCAACACCTAAAAAGGACATTGACAAAATCAACGCCCTTCCCGTAAGGAAGGCGCCAGATTTACCCAATCTCCTACCAATTGGGGCTCTCCAACGATAAAATACACAGAAGGAAGGTGAGCAACTTAGAAAGTCGTTGACCGCCGTGAAGGAAGCAATCTCAGCCAATTTGGCAACTGGTACTTCCCTGTAAAAGGAAGGCCGCCCAGAATAACGCTAGGGATCACACTTTCCAATCAAGGAAGATCATTTTGTCATCCTTTAAGTAAACTCTAGAATTCTCATTCAAGGGACACGAAAGCTCTTACAGACAAAGTTTTGACTTACAGACAATCTCTTACGTACACAAGCTTACTTACGCAAACTCTGACTGAGGCAAGCTCAGATACACAAAAAAAGTCTAACTTAGACCACGCAAAGTCCTTACTGAAAGACACCCACGAACGCTGACGGAGTATAGGACAGAGGATCACCATCTCTTCCTCTCTACTCAAGCTTTAGTCCTCTAATCCCACCAGAGGCCTCCAGATTTCTGGAGTCCCATTCGACTTTCCAAGAATTGTTCCCTGAAGCTTCCATGCTTTCGGGACTCCGCTTCCTCACGCTTTCTGTGAGTAGGAAATAATAGCTCACCTTCTCGTCAAGCCAATACTCCCGACTGATCAACTCGCTCTCTCCCTCTCTTGCTTTCCGGTTTACCTTCCCTACCTAGAAGGCTTTACTGACTTAAGCGTCGGAATATTTTCGGTGGGACAACCTCCCGCCGACACACTTACCTGTTGTTCATTTTAGTGGTGTGCAGGATTCGAATTCAATGAACGGAGCCGGATCAAGTAATCCAGACGAATCCGAATATATTTAAAGTCGGATCTAGGTACACATCATTGGCGCCATCTGTGGGAAGCGCTTACAAAAGCCAACCACTACTCTGCACAACGCTCTTTTTTCACCATTTGATTCTGATTCATTCGCAATGGTAAACACGAGAGCCCAAGCTAGTGATCCCGTTAGAGACGTCACCTATCCCGACCAGGACCACGCTGTTGGTACCACAGTCAACGGGACAACGGGCGGAGTGCCAGTGCCCTAGTTCCAACAGCTGATGGAGCAAATGCAGGCCAACAATCGTCTACTCCAAATACTCTGCACCCAAAACGAGCAGCGACAGCAGGCGGCTCCTTCGGCAGCCAATCCTGCGCCGGCCACTAAAAAGGGTGGCTAGAGAAAAAAGAAACCGGTCAAAAGGCTCGAGAGATCTAAGAACAATCTGATCCCATCCTCCTCACGCGTTCCTGGCCAGAATAGGCCTGAAGAACGCTTCGGGAGCACAACTCTGCGAGAAAGCCCGGAGAAAAGAAATCCCCAATACTCTCGGATAGAAGATGGGAACGCAGTCTAGGAGTGAGCCTCCAGGACTACCAGGTGTGCTAGAGGCAGTAGCCAACCGCAGCTGGACCCTCTAAGGACTGGACGGAGTTGAAGGCTTACCTCAACTCCAAGAGATCTGCAAACGCCACTCGCGCAGACCCGCGAGTGGATAAAATTTGGAACCGTATGTTCCAGGACGAGGAGCATGCTATCGACTTGGACCGATCTCCTTTCACAGCGGAGATCCTGAACCGTCCACTGCCCACCAAGTTCAAGATGCCCTTCCTTGACTCATACGATGGGAGCAGTGATCCGGTTGACCACCTAGATCACTTTCGCACCCATCTGAGTCTACAAGGGTTGGAAGACTCAACGATGTGTCGTTGCTTCCTATTCACATTGAAGGGAGATGCCCGAATCTAGTTCCATTACCTCCCTTCAGGCACTATCGACAGCTTCCAAGAATTCACGGATATCTTCCTGACTCAGTATGCCTTGAGCCGACGGGAAGAGAAGTAGCCGTGGCACCTCTCCCATATCAAGCAAAAGCTGGGAGAGAACCCACGACGCTTCCTGGACCGCTTTGTGGCAGAGGCTAGACGGATTCCTCGGATCACAGAGGAGATGAAACTGGACAGTTTCATCTCCGCGCTGACCTACAGAGACTTCTTCAAACACCTGGCCCACAAGAATTCCCATCGCCCGGGCCTACGCTGCAGCAGAGGAGGCCAACGAGGAAAAATGCCCAGAGAGGGCAGATTAGCCTCGATCATTCCCTAGAGAGGGAAAAAGGAAGTACGGCGGCAGTGATCACTCCCGCCGTAAGCAACATAGGATTGGGCCCTCGGAGCGCTGAGACTACGGACCCACCAGCTTCATGCCTTTGATGAACACGCACTCAAACATCCTCATACAAATCCACGGAAAGAAGTTCTTGAAGTGGCCAAAACCACTAAGGAAAGACTCCGGGAACCAGTCGAAGTACTGCGACTTCTATCGCTCTGCTGGGCATTCAACTGAGGACTATAAGACACTGCAGAGGAAAATCGACGAGTTGATCCGCAGAGGCCACCTTACTAAGTTTGTCAGGGGCTCTAGACAGGTCTCCGGAGTGGCTGGCAGAGAGGGGCAGGAGAAGTCTCCTCCCCAAAATCGGGTTACAGCAGGGGTGGTTAATATGATCACCACCCGACCTACTAAAAACCCAGCCGGCGCCGAGGAACAGCAGACTGGGAGGAAGAAGCAATAAACGGCGGACAACACCATTAGCTTTAATAATGATGATTTAACTCATGTAATATCCTCTCATGCTGATCCCCTCATTGTATCCACACTTATTTCAGATGGTAGTATTGACTACTAGTTGAAGCGAGTGTTCGTCGATAATGGAAGTTCTAAAAATTTGCTTTACTTGGATGCGTTCTTCAAATTAGGCTTAAAAAGAATCAACTAAAATCTGCCGAATGCCCATTGTACGGCCTTGACAATGAGCCTGTGCCTGTTCAAGGGACCATCCAATTGGAGGTCACTTTGGGTACGTATCCGAAAATAGCAAGCCGAACACTCACCTTCCTGGTGGTCGACCTACCCTCTATGTATAAGCCATATTGGACAGACCTTACTTGACAGCGTTTGAGGCGGTCACCTTGATTTTGCACCTCAAGATGAAATTTCTAACTCCTTATGGTGTAGGAGAGGTGCTGGGTGACCAGGTTACTGGACGAACCTGTTACATGTCTCAGGTTGCCCCTAGCGGCAACATTAGAACAGTTGGGAAACTCGACCATCGAGATGAGACAACCTTTCAGCAAGCGTAGTCTGGTGAAGCCATGGATCTAGTTCCACTGGACCCAGAGGAATCGAAAAAGTGTGTACAGATCGGCGGCTCACTCGCCGGACCACTGCGCAATGAATTGATCACGTTTCTACGACGGAATGCTAACCTCTTCGCATGGACTCCAGTATACATGCTTGGGATTCTGGCGGAGGTGATGGTCCACAAGTTGGGGCTGGATCCTGGTTGAAAACCCATCAGGCAGAAGCGGAGAAATCACTCTGTTGAAAAGCTGATCGCCATTCGAGAGGAGGTGAAGAAGCTGCTGGACGCGAATTTCATTAGAGAAGTCCACTACCCGGATTGGCTCTCTAATGTCGTCCTGGTGAACAAAAGTAATGGAAAATTGAAGATGTGCATCGATTTTACTGACGTTAATAAAGTCTGCTCGAAGGACAGCTTTCCCCTACTAGGATCGACCTGCTGGTTGACTCAACAGCCGGACATGAGCAGCTAAGCTTTATGGACGCCTATTCGGGTTACAACTAGATTCGAATGAGTCCAGAGGACGAGGAACACATCTCGTTCATGACTGATCAGGACACCTATTGCTACAAAGTGATATCTTTTGGACTGAAAAACGCTGGAGCGACCTACCAACGGCTGGTCAACAAAATGTTCGAAAAATAAATTGGTCACAACATGGAGGTCTACATCGACGACATATTCTTTAAGAGCAAGGTCACCGGCGACCACATCCGGGACCTGGTGGAGTCATTCGAGGTGCTCCGTAAGTATCACATAAAATTGAACCCGACTAAGTGTGTCTTCGGAGTAGCTTCCAAAAAATTCCTAGGTTTCATCGTCTCCCAACAGGGGATTGAGGAAAATCCAGAGAAGATTAAGGCTCTTGCCGACATGGCTCCTCCACGGAGCATAAAGGACGTCCAGCGATTGATTGGACAGCTAGCAGCATTATCCCGCTTCCTCGCGAAGTCTGGCGACAAGTACCAGCCTTTCTTTAAGGCCCTTAGAGGGACGAAATCTAATGGGTTTCAATGGACGGTAGACTGCCAGTCAGCTTTTAATGAACTGAAGCGATATTTGGCCAGCCCGTCGTTGTTAGTGTCACCCAAGGGTGGAGAGGAACTATGCCTTTACTTGGCGGTGTCGGAGGCATCCCTCAGTTCTGTTCTCGTCCGCCAAGACTCTGACACTCAATGGCCGATCTACTACGTGAGTAAAACGTTGACCGACCCAGAGACCCGCTACTCACGCGCAGAAAAATGGGCCTTGGCGCTTATATTCTTCGCGCGAAAATTAAGGCCCTATTTTTAGGCCCATCGGATAGTGGTTTTCACGGACCAGCCTCTGAAAAGCATACTCCAGAAACCCGACGTTTTTGTGCGGTGGGTAAAATGGGCTATCGAGTTGGGCGAGTTCGACATCGAATTCTAGCCCAGGCCTGCTATAAAGGTGTAGGCGCTGGCTGATTTTATTGTTGAAACTACAATCCCAGTTCACGAGGAACAGTCCGAAGAAAGTGCGGAACTACTTAACGGAGTTTCGAAATGGATACTCCACGTGGACGGATCGTCTACGGATATGGGCAGTGGTATTGGAGTGGTCCTCACGACCCCCGATGGGTTTGAGGTGAAATACTCCCTCAGGCTCAATTTCCCGGCAACCAATAACGTTGCCAAGTACGAGGCCCTGTTAGTCGGATTGCGGTTAGCCAAGGAATGCTCTGCCAAGAAACTGACTGTTTATAGCGACTCCGAGATAATCGTTAACCAGGTTAATGGAGGCTTTGAGGCGAACAACCCTCACCTGGTAAAGTACCTGGCAAAGGCAAGGGAGGCCGCCTAGGGTTTCAACAAACTAACCCTAGTTCATGTGCCCCGAACTGAAAACTGGAAGGCGGACTAGCTTGCTAGAGCCGCTGTAGCCGAAAATTCGAAACAGTACTCAAGGGACATGCGGAAGATCTTAAATGCTCCCAGCATCAAGAAACAAGAGGTAATGCAGATTTTTACAGCGAAAAACTGGATGATGCCTTACTTTAGTTATCTGGCTAACGGATCATTGCCAGAGGACATAGAGAAGGCCAGACAGATCAGGAAGAAGGCCGGCTGGTATGCTGTGGTTGACGGACGGCTATATCATCGTGGCTACTCGGCCCCATACCTCCGATGCTTAACTCCCGAAGAGGCTGACTACGCTTTAGGTAAAGTCCACCTCGAGATCTACGGATCACACATTGGCATAAAAAACTTAGCCTTTAAAGTCATGCACCAGGGTTAGTACTGGCCCTTGATGAAAAAGGACGTGTTTGAGTTTGTGAAGAAATGTGAAAGTTGCCAGCTTCACAGCAACCTTCGCCGCCAGCCATCTGCGGATCTGAAGACCCTTCAGGCTCCTTGGCCCTTCGCGCAATGGGGGCTCGATCTTCTCGGCCCATTTTCCATTGTCACGGGGCAAAAAAAGTTCATCATCGTGGGCATCGACTACTTCACCAAGTGGGTCGAGGCCATCCCACTGGCAAAAATTACGGAGCATAATGCCCTAGAATTCCTCCGCCAGAACATCATTTGTAGATTCGGCATCCTCGAGGTTGTTGTGACCGATAATGGGACCCAATTATCGGAAAAACGCTTCACTAAGTATTGCGCCAGCCTTGGCATCAAGTTGGTCCGCACTTCGGTGGCATACCCCCAAGCGAAAGGACAGGTGGAGGTCATGAATCGAACGCTACTCCACCGGTTAAAAACTAAGCTGGAGGACGTAGGGGGCTCCTTGGTGGACGGGCTCCCCTTTGTTCTCTGGTCTTATTGGACAACCGCAAAAGAACCAATGCGCGAGACGCCCTTCAGCCTCTATTATGGGACTGAGGTGGTAATCCCGGTCGAAATCGGGCTTTCAAGTCTTAGGGTGGAGTCCTTTGACCCACTGGCTAATTCTCAAAAAATCAGGGAGTACCTAGACTTGTTAGAGGAAGCCTGCGACGCAGCCAAAGTACGGACGGCGGCCTACCAACATCGGATTGCCTGATACTACAATAAAAAGGTTAAGACATGACGATTCGATGTTGGAGACTTGGTCCTATGAGACGTCGAAGCCACAAGCAAGCTGGTCGGCGGCAATAAACTCTTCCATAATTGGGAAGGGCCTTTCCTCGTCTCCACCGTCCTATGAAATGAAACCTATAAGCTCCGGAGCCAGGACGGGAAGCTGGTTCCGCGAACGTAGAATGCAATCCACCTCAGACACTACTTCCAGTAGAAGGCACAGGTACGATTTGCATTATTATGTGTATGTGCATTCGCTTGTTTGTTTTAAATTTGCCAAAATAAGTGTTTACTTAGTATACTGCCTACCCCTCCTATGTGCATGTATATGTGTTTGCTTTGCAGATTACCCGACCTAGATTGTCCCTAAGTCGGGAGGGTCCTCACCCTCTCGTTAATAAACCCTGGTCATCCAAGCGGCCCACAAGTGGTCGAACATGAACCTCGGTCATTCGAGCAGCCCATTAGCAGTCGTATTTAAACCCTGGTCATCCAGGTGGCCTAAAAGTGGTCTAATATAAACTCTGGTCATCCTGGTGGGCCATCAGCGGTCTAACATAAATCTCGGTCATCCTAGCGGCCCGTTGGTGGTCATATTAAACCCTGGTCATCCAGGTGGCCCGTTAGTGGTCGTATATAAACCTTGGTCATCCAAGTGGCCCGATAATGGTCAAAATCTTAGAGGGCTTACGTAGCATACACAACGACCTCCTCTACAAGGAGATAGTGTGATCAGTCAGCGACGGTCGAAGGGAGAAGTATCCTTCTCCAACGTTGGTTGCCCAAGTCAACACTTGGGCAGCACCACCAGGCTGGTTAACACAACCGCCTGCAAAGCCTAAGGACCTCACTCCTTAGGCAGCACAACAATGGCAGTCGCATCCAATGTAACAAGAATGCAAACACAAAAGCAGTAAAGGCAAATGGACATAAAGTTGAAAAAACTTCCATTTTATTGCTTCCGAATGTGTTGTAAGTTACATATTATGTACATAAATATAAGGGAGGTCCCAAAAATATACAACATAAGAGGCTACGGGGGCGGCGGAGGCCTCTGACTGTCACGGGGCTCCCCCACGAGGTCGTCTCTATGCTACGCCGCTTGTTGGCTAGATTGATGAGGTCAAAGAGGAAGTCGGGATCGACCAACTGCACAATGCACCGACTGACGTTGACCCCCTCCAATAACCGCACGTGCATCATGCCCTCAACCTCGTGGGGGCGGTTACGGAGACTCAAGTCATTCTCTAAGGTTGCTACTCGCCTGGCAAGTCGATTGATGCGCACTTTGGCTTAATCACCCTCTTCTTTCAGAAGGGCGACCTCATCCTTCAAGTTGGCATTCTCCGTTTCCACTCCCGCCAGGACAGTCTCGAGGGCAGCAGTCTCCTCACGGTGCTTCCCCCTGAAGCAGCTAGTCTGGCATCCAGCCAGGCGATCTCCGCCTCCCTATCGGCGATCACCCGATCACGCTATTCCACCACCTTGGTGATGGCAGCAGCCAGCTTCGACGTCTGCACAAAATACAAACGAAGAGCAAGTTAAAAATCCAGGAAAGGAGAAAGTATGCAGAAGCCGTCGCAAAGAATTATACCTCCCAAATTCTCCTCACGGGCCTAGCCTCTAGACTTGGCCTAGGCAGCGGTGAGCCAGGAGTGACATCCTCTGGAGCCGAGTTGGCAGCGGCCTCCTCCAAAATCTCATCCAGCAGCTCATCATCAACGTCGTCCATAGCAGCCGCAGGCTTCCCGACTATAGCCTCCGCAGCAGCTGCCGGAGGACCAAGCTCCACCATTGGCTCCATAGCAGGAATCCGCACAACTGGAGAGCCGACGGATAGCTCCTATCCCTCCACCACTGGCTCACAGGCAGGCTCTGTAAAGGACTCTGTTTGCACCGCTCGAGGAGTCGCCTGCGGCACCGGCTGCGCCAAGATGATATTTCCTCCCATGACCACTGGCAGGTCTTCGAAGGTCTTTTCCATGCTCGTGTACTACCAGGACCACTGCAGATCCCGATGGCGACATAATCGGGGCACAATGACGACGAGAAAGGCATCTCCAACACCTTCATAATTAACGGACTGATAAAGCCTTCATTTGTGGGGCGGATACGGATAAATAGACCCTTGGAGTCCTCCAGCTGCATCATCCTCGCCGGCGGCATGGGCTTTTGAACCAGGAAAGGCGGTCCCCAGTTCACCTTCTTGGTCTCCGCCCTAGAGACCAAGAAGTCCCTCTTGAAGTCAGCGACGTGGTCTTTGATCAGCTTGGTCAACCACTCTAAGGACGCCATCTCCGCCACAAATGGCGTCCCAGTATATATCTCCGGCACCTGACCCCAGTCCTTCGCAAGGGGCCAGGTCGCCCCCACGCTCATGAAAAAAAATCGGTTCTTTCAATTCTTGAGTGAGTCATAAATGGCCATATTTATTTTTAGGCCAGAATGGGGGACAAGCGATATCCATTCGCCTCCCTGGTTTATTTTGAAATGCCCCTTCACCATCGGCAACCTCAGCCTCTTAGAATGCTTATGAAGGAAAATACAAATGGTACAGATATACCGTATGGTGTTGGCGTGTAGTTGAGAAATTGGGACTCGTAGGGCTTGCAAGATGGACATCAAGTCATCCAACAGAGGAAGATCGAGGCTACTCCTCAGGTGGGTCTCATATATCGTGATGTGCCCTGCCGGTGGAAAGAAGGCTCTGTCGTCCTTGCTTGGGACCCTCCATGCAATATCCTTTGGGATATTGAACTCAACGCATAATGCTTCTACGTCACCCTATCTAAGGACAGAGACGATGTTGGCGGCGGAGGCCATGGCTTGCAAAAAGGGCTAGCGTCTCTTGGAGAAGGAAAGTCGAAGACAAAGTAAGGAGGCGTAGAAGAATTTCAAAGCGTGGAGGGAAACTTGAATGGCAAAACGCCTTAAATCCCCTCAGAAAGGACGCCGTCAGTCCTTCCACGTGTTGCCTCCCTGTTTGGCCCTTCAAAAGGCAAATCTCCAATGCATTAATAGCCCGAATATCCACCCAACCAAAAGAAGACGCGTGTCTACTTTTGCCCTATAAGACGGCTGATGGCCATGTGTCCATTAGGGCTCGTAAAAAGCCTTCCGGAACTGACCAAAGACGGTCAACAGCTCTGATCAACATTCTTCTCAGGAATTGACCAAAGACGGTCAACATTCTTTTTCAGAACTGACCAAAGATGGTCAACAGCTTCGGTCAACTTCCCTCTCCGCCTTTCATAGAGTCCTCTAGGATCCTCAAGCGACGAAGGGCAGTGAGGGGCATCCCATCATGAACATATCGGAGGCTAGAATCTTGGCCACCGGTATAGGGGGCTAGTGACGGGTACGCCGAAAATGGGCTGGCCCAAGGTCAACGGAGGCCCAAATCAAAAACAGCCCGATAGAAGACGTAGGCTCAAATCTTAAAAGGCCCAAGACGGTCAACGCTAGCATTGACCGTACAAACCTCAGTAGACAGCCAACTCGCGTACAGACGGTCAACTCGATCGTTGACCAGATGTACTGTAGCAGCAGGCCCAAAAAGGTTTTTTACTGGCCAGGCACACTTGAGCCCACGATCCAACAGACGATCAGTAATGGCTCTCTCAGCACCTTCCATGATCTCAGCCAGCACCCAAAAAGGATATTGATAAAATCAACGCCCTTCCCGTAAGGAAGGCCCCATATTTACCCAATCTCCTGCCAATTGGGGCTCTCCAACGGTAAAATATACAGGGATAAGATCACCCTGTCATCCTCTAAGTAACGCTATAATTGTCATTCAAGGGACACGAAAGCTCTTACAGACAAAGTTCTAACTTACAGACAATCTCTTATGTACACAAGCTTACTTATGCAAACTCTGACTGAGGTAAGCTCAGATACACAAAAAAAACGCTAACTCAGACCACGCAAAGATCTTACTGAAAGACACCCACGAACGCTGACAGAGTACAGGACAGAGGATCACCATCTCTTCCTCTCTACTCAATCTTTCGTCCTCCAATCCCACCAGAGGCCTCCAAATTTCTAGAGCCCCATTCGGCTTTTCAAGAATCGTTCCCTGAAATTTTCACGCTTTCGGGACTTCGCTACCTCACGCCCTCTGTGAGTAGGAAGCAATAGCTCACATTCTCATCAAGCCAACACTCTCGACTGATCAACTCGCTCTCTCCCTCTCTTGCTTTCCGGTTTACCTTCCTTGCTTAGAAGGCTTTACTGATTTGAGCGTCGGAGTATTTTTGGTGAGACAACTTCCCGCCGACACACTAACCTCTTGTTTATTTTAGTGGTGTGTAGGATTCGAACTCAGTGAACGGAGTCGGATTAAGTAATCCAGACGAATTCGAATCTGTTCAAAGTCGGATCCAGATACGTATCATACATAAATCTAAAAAATAAC
>JAODPA010066255.1:0-10973 GCA_025585075.1 Nepenthes mirabilis | reverse complement strand
ATTTTTACAAATATAATATTTTATTATTTAACATAATTTTTTTATTGCAAAGTATTTCATATATCTGTTTTTAGCATCAGAGTTGATGCGTACCTGAATCTAATTTCGAACAGATTCGGGTTGATTGGATCGTCTGGATCCGATTCCGTTTACCGAGTTTGGACCCGGCAATCACTACAATGAATAAGAGGTCAAGTGTCGACGGGATATTATCCCACCGAAGATACTTCGACGCTTAAGTCAGTAATAAGCCTTCGAATTACAAGAAGGTAACTGAAAATGAGAGTTGAGATAGAGAGGAAGATTGAGCTAGGAATGAGTGTTTGCATCTAGATGTAAGAGACGTTCATGCGGCTTCTCAAGAGTATTGTTTTCCGACTCAATGTTCACAGGGAATAAGCGAAAAGCTAAATCCTGTAAGCATGGAAGTTTTGAAGGACAAAGCTCGGGGAGTGAGTGAAGTCTCTAGAATCTGAAGGCTTGGTGTGGAATTACTGTAGTAAGCAATTGTGTGCTTAGGAGCGAGCGTTAGTACACTCAGGAATTTATCCGTCGTAGTTCTTTGTTGTTTTTTGTTCGTCTCCCCCAGAATGGAGGTTCTGTGGGACTATATAGAAGGTGGGAAGGGCGACCTTCCTTGGCTAAGAAGGCACGATTCCTGCATCGTGTTAGGCGGCCTTCCTTAAGCAGGAAGGTTTGACTTGTGCATTCTATTAGGATCGTTTCCTTTTTAAGCGGGTAACGATTCTCCAGATTATTTGCCTTCCTTTTACACTTCTGTTACCATTATAGTCCAATGTAGGTGGGAAGAGAGAATCTAGCGTCTTCCTCGTGGGAAGGGCGTTGAATCAGTTGATATCCTATTTAGTATAGATTGGCTTCAAGGAAGGCGCAAAATCAAGGAAAGAGACCATTGCTTATTGTGTACGAAAACATTTGTCAACTGAGCCTGGCCCATATAAAGTTTTTACCTTTTCTCGGTCTACTGCTACAGTACTCCTGGTTAACAGAGATGTTGACCGTCTTAAGGAAGCGCGTTGGCTGCCTAGTTGGTCTTTCACACGGTCAACGCTAGCGTTGACCGTCTAAATGCTCATCTGGGCTTTCTTAGATTTTAAGCCGTTTTTCTTATTGGACCAGCCCGCTAGGGGCATACCCATCACTAGCTCCCCATTCCAGTAGTCTGGATTTTAGCCTCCAGTATGTTCATGATGGGATGCATCCGTCGTTTGCTGATGGTGATGGAGTTGATGATCGTCTGAAGAGGAGCCTCGCGTACTTCCAAAATATTGGCTAAATTTTTGACCATTTTGGAAACTTCCGGGCCACTTGGAGAAGAAAATGTTGGCAATTAGTAGTCTTCTTAGAAAAAGTGTGCCACGTGTCTTCATGCCGTGTATTCAGGATCCCGATATTTAATGAGCCAGAGAATTTGATTCGACAGCTCCCTTTTGGGAAGTGACACGTGGCAGTATGGCGCATGCTTTCGAGGCAGTTTTGTGTTCACACTGGCCTTTAAGTTGCCCTTCCATTTCATTTTAAATTTTCCCACGCCTTCCTTTGTTTCTTCGTCTTCCTTAACTCGTAAAAGTGAAAGAGAAAAACCTTAGTCGATTTTCTGACCATGGCCTGCGTCGCCGATATCACCTCTATCCTGAGAGAGAACGATGTGAATGTATTGTATGTAGAATACAATATCTCAAAGGAGATCACCTTTCATGTTCCTAGGAAGGACGACAGGGTTTTCCTGCCACCTGTGGGTTTTGTGACCATATATGAGGCCCATTTGAGGAGTGGGCTCCATCTTCTGATTCCAGACGAGTTATTATTGATCTTTCAGGTGCTTTGAGTCCCCATCACATAGTTCCACGAAAATGCCATCCGATATCTGTGCTCCTTCTGCATATTCCTCTATCAGCACTCGAGGCTACTGATAATGTCGATGATTAGAGGGCTCTTTAAGCTTAACCTGGGAGCAGAGTAGATTTCTCTATTTCCACGCGGCGGTTTTAGGGTAAGTACCGTCATATACGATTCTCTGAGGAATTGGAAGAACCAGTTCTTCTTCATTAGCGTGCGTAGGTCCTGGCCCTTAACTAGGGAGTGGGGCTTGGTGCCTGACGTGTATACGGGGGCGCCTTCTGAGGCTAAGATGGTGTCCCTATCTTGGTTGGTCAAACTTATCGATGATTACCTTGGGGATTTTTGAAGAGACCACTTGGTCTCCCGTGTTGACGCCAAGAAGGCCAAGTGGGGGCCTCCCTCTCCCATCTAGAAATTCAAGGTCCCACCGTCAGATGTCTTACGGGGGAAGAAGAGGAAAAAGGACTTTCTCATAGGTCCTCGCTCGTTTGATACCGGTCCCTCTAGTCCAAGGCAAAAGAGGGCAGCCTCGGTGGCGCCTTCTTCGTCGTCCTCTGGGCCAGACTACCTCTCCGCAGGGCACTTTGCGGGTGTAGGCGCCCCTTTCGGGATTGAAGTAGAGCTGCCTTTAGTGGCCTCTGACGCCGTGTTGAATGCCAGGGCGAGTGACAGTGTTGTTCTTGCGCAACCTGCGTTGGCGGGGTTACCGTCTGATCCTTGACCTGGGCTGGTAAAGATGACTTCGGATCCATTTATTGGAGCGCTTGGTCCGCAGAAGTTGTCCGTTGGATCTCCTGCTATGGAACTGCCGACTAAGTAACAGGAGATGATTTTGGAGCCTCCCATTGTTCCCGAGGAGCCAGCCAGGATGAAGGATATTTCTAAGGAGTTGCCGGAGCAGCTCTTGGTGGAGGTCGCTGCCAGCCCTACTCACGAGGGCTCTACTCCTAGCTCACCGCATTTGGCGCTGAGTCTGCACGCTAGACCAAATAGGTCATCACGGAGAATTTGGCAGGTATAATTTCTGTTACATGCTTTATCTTTATGTTTGCCTTTCCTAACCTATTTTTTTGTGTGTAGACTGATAAGGTCACAGGTGTAGTCGCCAAGCCGTTTAGGCAGAGAGACCGGATGATCTCCGATAGGGACACAGAGATCGCCTGGCTTGATTCAAAGCTGGAGGCTCTGAGCGCGGAGCATCGGGAGGACGTGGCTACCTTGGAGTCAGTCTTGGCGGGAATGGAGGTGGAGAACAAGAGCCTGAAGGAGGAGAACACTCATCTGAAGGAGGAAAATGAGCTGGTTAAGAGGTGCCTAGATTAGCTCGCAGGGCAGATGGCCACCCTGGAGAACAATCTAAGTCTCCGCATTCGTCCTCACGAAGTCGCAGACATTACTTTGTCGCGATTGTGGGAAGGGATCAATATCAGTCGGCGTATTGTCCGGCTGGTTGATCCTAACTTTCCCATGGATCTCATCAACTTGTCAAACCGGTTAGCATAGTGCTGCGAGAGCCTCGTGGGGGAGGCACGGGACAGACAGGGGCCACCACCGCCCACTTAGTTTTTGGTGATTGTAGTTTTTATTATTGGTACAATTATGTAAATGTATTTCACCATAAGCAATAATACGAACAACTTTGTGCATGTCGCATGTTTTTGCTTTTTTACAACTGCTTTGTGCTTATATTTTGTTCCTTCACTGTTCTGGGCGGGCTTCCTATGAGTTGGCCACCCGCCTTATTTTAGATGTTCATGGTGTTTTCAAAGGAGTGGAGTCCTTGGGTGCATTTTCTAGGCTGTCATTTGTATTAAGCCAGCCTAGTATTCACCTGCGAGTAAATCTTGGTGACGCTGCCCAAGTGCAGACTTGGGCTGCCAGCTTTGGTGGAGCGTTTTGCTCTGGTCGACCATCGTTGATTGATCACGCTATCTCCTTGTGAAGAAGGTTGTCGCGTGTGTCGCGCTAGCCCCCTAAGATTTTTGATCGCTAATGGGTCACTTGGATAGGTAAGGTTTAGATATGACCACTCATGGGCCGCCTGGATGACCAGGGTTTAAGTTCGGCCAACTATTGGCTGCTCGGATGACTGAGGTTCATGTATGACCACTTACAGGCCGCCTGGATGATTAGGGTTTAGATATGACCATTCATGGGTCGCTTGGATGACTAAGGTTTAGTAACAAGAAGTGAAGACCCTCCCGACTTAGGGGCAGCCTAGGTCGTTTAAACTTGCAACAAGAATCACACATAGATGCACACAAAAGAAAAGAATCACACACAACATGCTAAAAGGAATACTTGTTTTATTAATTGAAATGCGCATATAAATGATTACATACAATTATGCAGATTAAGTACTTGGGTCCTTATGGGAAGTAGTGTTTGAGGTGGATCACGTTACACGTCCGTGGGACCAACTTTTTATCCTGGTTTCAGAGTTTGTATGCCCCATTTCACAGGACGGCGGAGACTAGAAAAGGCCCTTCCCAATTCGGGAAGAGCTTATTCCGGTCGGCCACCTTAATTGTGGCATCGATGCTTCGCAAGACCAAATCTCCAATATCGAACTGCCGTGCTTTTACCTTCTTATTGTATTAGCGGGCGATTCAGTATTGATAGGCCGCTATCCGCATTCTGGCAGCATCGCGAACTTCTTCTAACAAGTCTAGGTGTTTCTGGATTTTCTGTGAGTTACCCTGCAGGTCAAAAGATTCCACCCTAAAACTTAGAAGCTCAATTTTGATCGGGATCACCGCTTTAGTCCTGTAGCAGAGACTGAAGGGTGTCTCACGTTAGTTCCTTTGAAGTTGTCCGGTAAGACCAAAGGACTGAGGGGAACTCATCTACTCAGGAGCCCCATGCGTCCTTCAGCTTGGTCTTAAGCTCGTGGAGTAGCGTTCGATTTATGACCACCTATCCATTCGTTTGGGGGTATGCCACCGAAGTGTGGACCAGCCTAATCCCAAGGCTAGTACAATACTTGATGAAGCATCTTTTTGAGAATTGAGTCTCGTTGTCAGTCACAATGATTTTTGGAACGCCAAATCTGCTGATGATATTCTAGTGAACGAACTCAAAAGCGTTGTGTTCTGTAATCCTGGCCAGCGGGACGACCTCAACCCACTTTGTGAAGTAGTCGATACCTACAATGATGAACTTTCTTTGCCCAGTTGTGATGAAAATGGGCCGAGATTGTCGACCCCCTATTACGCGAAGGACCACGGCGCCAGAAGGGATTTCAGCTCGGCGGACGGCTGGTGGTGAAGGTTACCGTGAAGTTGGCATCTTTCACACTTCTTTACAAACTCGAGTACATCCTTTCTTTATCGAGGGTCAATAGTAGCCTTGCCTCATAATCTTGAATGCAAGGTTTCTGCCGCTGACATGCGATCCGAAAATCCCAAGGTGCACTTTGTCGAATGTGTAATCAGCCTCTTTAGAGGTTAGGCACCGGAGGTACGGAGTCAAGTAGCTGCGGCGATACAACTGCCCGTCGAGTATGGTGTACCAGCCAGCCGTTCTCTTGATCTTCCTAGCATCTTCTGCGTCTTTTGGCAATACTTCGTTTGCTAGGTACCTTAGGTAGGGTGTCATCCAGTTTTTCATCCCAGAGATCTATATTACCTTCTGTTTCTCTATATTAGGAGCATTCAGGACCTCTCTTATATCCCTTAAGTACTATTCTTGATTTTCAGCCGCTGCTACTCTGTCAGTTGATCGGCCTTCTAATTTTTAGTTCTCGGAATATGGACCAGGGTTAGCTTGTTAAAACTGCGGGTGGCCTTTCTTGCCTTAGTCAAGTACTTGGCCATGTGTGAGTTACTCGCCTCGAAGCTCCCATTAACCTGGTTGACGATTAACTCGGAGTCGCTATAAATAGCCAGTCATTTGGTTGAGCACTCTTTCACTGACCTTAACACGACTAACAGAGCTTCATATTCGGCAACGTTATTAGTGGCCAAGAAGTCGAGTCTAAGGGAGTACTTGACCTCAAATCGGTCAGGGTTCATGAGGACCACCCCGACTCCACTACCTGTATCTGTAGATGATCCATGTATGTAGAGTACCCATTCTGAAGCTTCCTCGTGCTGTTCCGCATTCTCTAGGGGCTGCACTTTGAAAACTGGGGTTGTGGTCTCAATAATGAAGTCGGCCAAAACTTGTGCTTTTATGGCAGGCTTGGGCCGAAACTCGATGTTGAACTCACCCAATTCAATAACCCACTTTACCAACTGTCAAGAAATGTCAGGTTTTTGGAGAATACTCTTTAGATGCGGGTTGGTGAGAATTATGACGCGGTGTGCCTGAAAGTAGGGACTTAGTTTTCGTGTAGAGAATATAAGAGCTGAGGCCAACTTTTCTATGAGCGGGTAGCGCATCTCCGGGCCTGTCAGAGTTTTACTTGCGTAGTAGATCGTCCGTTGAGTATCGAAGTCCTGGCGTCCGAGGATGGAGCTGAGGGATACCTCTGACACCGCAAGGTAGAGGTACAGCTCCTCTCCAACCTTGCGCGACATTAGTAATGGCGGGCTAGCCAAATATTGCTTTAATTCATTAAAGGCTGCCTGACAATCTACCGTCCATTGGAACCCATTTGATTTTGTTCCCCTTAGAGCCCTGAAGAATGGCTGATACTTGTCACCAGACTTTGCTAGGAAGCGGGACAAGGCTGCCAATCGTCCAGTCAGTCGCTGGACATCCTTGATGCTTCGCGGGGGAGCCATGTCCACGAGGACCTCGATTTTCTCTGGGTTTGCCTCAATCCCTCGTTGGGAGACGATAAAACCCAAGAATTTTTTCGAGGCTACCTTGAAGACGCACTTAGCCGAATTCAGCTTCATTTGCTTCTCACGGAGCACCTCAAACGACTCTACCAGATCGCGAATATAGTCGGCATTGGTTATGCTCTTGACGAGCATGTCGTCAACGTAAACTTTCATATTGCGGGCAATCTGTTTCTTAAATATTTTGTTTACCAGCCGTTGGTAGGTGGCTCCTACGTTCTTCAATCCAAAGGGTATTACCTTATGCAGTAAGTCCCCTGGACTGTCATAAATGAGGTATGTTCTTCATCCTCTGAGCTTATTTGGATCTGGTTATAGCCCGAATAGGCATCCATGAAGCTCAATAGCTCATGTCCGGACGTCGAGTTCACCAGCAGGTCAATTCTGGGTAAAGAAAAACTGTCTTTCGGGCAGGCTTTGTTAACGTCGGTGCAATCGATGCACATTCGCCACTTCCCGCTACTTTTCTTTACCATGACTACGTTGGAGAGCCAATCGGGGTACTAGACTTCTCTGATAAATCCAGCGTCCAGCAGTTTCTTTACTTCCTTCCCGATGGCAACAAACTTTTCTACCAAGTGATTTCTCCACTTCTGCCTGACGGGCTTTCGGTTTGGGTCGACGCCCAACTTGTGTACAATTACCCGATCCGAAATTCCAGGCATGTCAGCGGGAATTTATGCGTAGATGTCAGCGTTCTGTCACAGGAACGTGATCAGCTCGTCGTGCAGTGCACCGGTGAGTGAGCTGCCTATCCGTACGCACTTTTCTGGATCCTCTTGATTCAGTGGGACTTGGTCGGTTCCCTCACCGGACTGCACCTGCTGTAAAGTCATTTCGTCTCTATGGTCAAGTTCTCCCACCTCTATGGTACTGTCGTTAGGAGCAATTTGGGACATGTAGCATGTCCGCCCGGTGACTTGGTCACCAAACATTTCATCCACACCGTATAGCATTGGAAATTTTATTTTGAGGTGTGGTATTGAAGTGATGACCCCAAACGCTGTTAGGCACAGCCGACCTAGTATAACATTGTACACAGAGGAAAAGTCAACTACCAAGAAGGAAAGTGTACGACTTGTCATTTTCGAGTATGTTCCTAGGGTGACTTCTAATCGGATCGTCCCTTGAATGGGCACCAGTTCGTTGTCATGGCCGTACAACGGGCGTTCGGTAGGTTTTAATTGATTCTTTTTCAAACCAAGTTTAAAAAATGCATCGAGATAGAACAAATCGCGAGAACTTCCATTGTCAATGAATACTCGTTTTAATTGGTAGTCGATACTACAGTAAAAAACGAGTATAGATATAACAAGGAGGTCTACATGGGGGGAAACTATATGTGCCAGGTCGCTATTACTAAAACTAATAATGGTATTAGTAGTGCGTTGTTTCTTCCTCCAAGTTTGCTGCTTTTTATGTCAGCTGAGTTCTTGATTGGTCGGGTGGTGATCATGTTGACCACTCCTACCACAACCCGATTTGTGGAGAGGAAGGCTCCGATCCTTCTCCGCCCGTCGTGCCAGAGCCCTGACCAGGGCCCTTAACAAACCTGGTGAGATGGTCCCTTCTGATCGCTCTTCAATCTCCCACTGGAGGGTCTTGTAGTCCTCTGTGGAGTGCCTGGGAGATCAATGAAAATTGCAGTACTTGGACGGATTTCCTCCCTCCGCCTTCTTAAGTGGTTTTGGCCACTTAAGAATTTCTCCCCACGGATCTGCATGAGGACGTTCGAACGCATATCAGTCAAGGGTGTTAGGTTGATGGGCCCGTAGTCCTCGCGCTCTGGTGGTCCGATCCTATGATGCTTTCGGCGGGAGTGATCGCCACCGTTCTGTTTCTTCTTTCCTTCAGTAGGGAAAGAGTGAGGCTGTTCGGTCCACTCAGGACGTTTAGCGTAGTTGGCCTCCTCCGCTACCACGTAGGCCCTAGTGATAGATTCCGCTTCCTGAAATGTCTGCGGGTTCTTATGTGACAGGTGCCTAAAGAAGTCTCCATGCGTCAGCGTTGAGATGAAACTACCTAGTTTCATTTCCTCCGTGAGTCAGGGGATCCGCCTAGCTCCTGCCACAAAGCAATCCAGAAACTTCCGTGGGTTCTCCCCATGCTTCTGCTTTATGTGCGACAGATGCCAAGACTGCTTTTTCTCCCTACGGCTGGAGGAATACTGTGACAAGAAGAGATCTGTAAGCTCCTTAAAACTTCATATTGAATCCGATGGAAAATGATGGAACCAGATATGCACGTCTCCTTTTAAGGTGAGTGGGAAGTAGCGACGCATGCCTGCATCCTTCAATCCCTATAGACCCAGATGGGTGCGAAAGTGGGCGAGATGATCAACAGGATCAGCATTCCCATCATACGAGTCCAGGGTTAGCATTTTAAATTTTACCGACATTGGACGGTTTAAGATCTCCTCTGTGAAAGGAGATCTGTCGATATTGGCTGTGTGCTCATCATCTTTGAAGACATGATTCCATATCTTTTCTAGCCTCGAATCTACTTGAACGGCATTACCAGATCTTTTGGAGTTGAGATATGTCCTCAACTCCGTTCTTTCTCTAGTTTGTCCAGTAGTTAGGCGGCTGCTATCACCGGTAAATCTAACAGCCCAGGAGGCTCCTTCCTAAGTCTGGGGCCTAGATTCTATGCGAGAATATTTGGGATTCCTTTGTTCCGGACTTTTCTCTGGGGTCACACCGATTCCCCGCTCCTCACGCCTTAGACGGCTTTGAGCATGTGAGGACTCTGGTGCTCGAACGTTGGTTAGCCTTCTGGGCCTTCGAGCCGAAACTTTCTTTCTCTAGCCTCCTCGTTTGGATGCCGGTGAAAGGGCATTCGCCGGTGCAATCCCTTGCTGCATTTGCTCCTGGCGGGAGTAAAGTATCTAAAGTATCCTGTTGGTGTTTAGTATATACTCTGCCAGGTTTTGAAAAAAAGGTGCTGGAACCCCACAGGCTACCCCATTGACCATGACACCAATGGCGTGGTTCTAGTCGGGCGAGGCCACAACTCTAGCTAGCTGGCTTGCTTGTACCATTGTGTTCACCATTTCGATTGGGGGTATTGGTTGAGAAGGGCTTCTGAAAAAAGTAGCTGTCTTTTCGTAAGTGTTTCCTACAAACGGCACCAATGATCGATACCTAGATTAGATTTTGAACAGATTCGGGTTGATTGGGTCGTCTGGATCCGGCTCCGTTTACCGAGTCTGGATCCTGTACACTACTACAACGAACAAGAGGTCAGGTGTCGGCGAAATGTTATCCCACCAAAGACACTTCGACGCTCAAGTCAGTAATAAGCTTTCAAATTACAAGAAGGTAACTGAAAATAAGGGTTGAGATAGAGAGGGAGATTGAAGTAGGAAGGTGTATTCGCCTTTAGATATAAGAGACGTTCTTGTGGCTTGTCAAGAGCGCAATTTTCCAACTCAGCGTTCACGGGAAATAAGTGGGAAGCTAAGTTCTGTAAGCGTAGAAGCTTTGAATGACAAAGCTCGGGGAGTGAGTGAAGTCTTTGGAATCTGAAGGTTTGGTGTGGGATTATTGTAATAAGCGATTGTATACTTAGGAGCGAGCGTTAGTATGCTCAGGGATTTCTCCGTCGTAGTTCTTTGTTGTTTTTCGTTCGTCTCCCCCAGAATGGAAGCTCTGTGGGATTATATAGATGGTAAGCATGACGACCTTTCTTGGCCAAGAATGCGTGATTCTTGCATCGTGTTGGGTGGCCTTCCTTAAGCGGGAAGGCAAGAATGCGCGATTCCTGCATCGTGTTGGGTGGCTTTCCTTAAGCAGGAAGGTTTAACTTGTACATTCTGTTAGGATCGTTTACTTTCTAAGCGGGTAACGATTTTTCAAATTATTTGCCTTCCTTCTACACTTCTGTTGTCGTTAGAGTCCATTATAGACGGAAAGAAATAATTTGACGCCTTCCTCGTGGGAAGGGCGTTGAATCTGTTGATACCCCCTTTAGTGTAGATTGGCTTCAAGGAAGGCGCAAAATCAGGGAAATAGACCATTACTTGTCGTGTACGAAAACGTTTGTCAAATTGAGCCTGACCCATATAAGGTTTTTACCTTTTCTTTGTTTGCTACTACAGTGCTCCCGGTCAACAGAGATGTTGACCGTCTTAATGGAGCACGTTGGCCATCTAGTTGGCATTTCACACAGTCAACGCTAGTATTGACCGTCCAAATGCGCATCTGAATTTTCTTAAATTTTGGATCATTTTTTTTATTGGGTCAACCCGCTATGGGCTTACCCATCATGAGTATTATGGATTAATTTTTAATTTAAATATTAAACTACTTTTAATCAATGATA
>JAODPA010066254.1:0-10973 GCA_025585075.1 Nepenthes mirabilis | reverse complement strand
TTTATTTGTAGTTTTTGGTTGTTTGACAGTTTAGTTTTGATGTTGTGGGTAATTCTTTTTATATTGTGCTGTTGTTTGTTTTTGTTGTACAGTAGCGGGTTGCTATTGCACCAATGTCAACATGAAGTCTTCTTGATTAGGGGGCTCATGATCTGACTAATATCCCCTTGTATTACTTTATTTGCAGTAACATGTTGATTACTTTTCGCTAGAAAAACTATAAGAGCATTAGTGTACTAAAACAAATATTTCTTGAACAATTTTCACATTGCATTCACAAATTGCCTACCAATAACTTGACTTGGCTAATTATTAGCATTAAAGAAAGATTGTTTTGTTGCCATACAAGTGCTTGATAAGTAAGATCATCTTATAGATGATCGATGGACCTATGGTCTAACCTTACTATAGCAAAAGCTTTGTTTCGTTAAGGGGCTTTAATGTATAATCAGTAAAGCAGTTGTGGGTGTATCTTTGAGTCCTATACTTTGTACCACATAACTTGTCCCAAATTGTTGATATGTCCGGTTCAATTCTTTTTGACTAGAAACATCGGGGTGTGGCTTGAATCTCTAGTTTGCTAGACACAATTGTTTGATATTATCCTAAACAAGAAATTAGCATTTGTGTCTTTTGAGTTGTTCACACATTTTTTTATTGTATCCTATTTCATTAAGAATATTCTGTTTATTCTTTTAACAGTATTCATTTAGGTGTGAAAGTTTTGAGGAAGTATAATATGTAAAATTTTTAAATTGCATTCCATTATTTCCTATTAATTTGGTGAAATTAGTAAAACTTGGCAAATAAAATTACAAAACTGATCAAATCTTCATATACCTCAAGTTAACTAAATGGTTGACAATATATGATACGTCCTTAGATCCGGATAGTTGAATGGGTTAGGGAGCTACTCGATCTCTTCTGGCGGGTTGAATTAGGGTTAGTCCGATCCCCGTTGTTTTAAATATAGATCCTGCGCAATATAACTAACAAATAAGATGTTAAAGAATGGCGGGAATTATCTATCCGGTATATTTTCTGACACTTAAATTAGAATCTTCCTACAATGAGAGAAAAATGGTGGAATAGAATATGTGTATGCATTGATGCATTTTAAAGGGGGATTGAGCTGTTAGCAAAGGGTTAGGCTCTGGTTAGTGCACCCAATTAGGGGGTGGCTTTGAAATAGAGGACGAGGCTCTGAAGGTGCACCCGACTTAGGTGCGACTTTGAGATGGAGAACAATGTTCTGAAGGGTGCGCTCAGCTAAGGGGCCGCTTTGAGATGGATGACAAGGCTCCGAATGGTGTGCCTAGCTGGGGGCCGACTTTGAGATGGACATCAAGAATTTTGCTTACGGGTCCTGGTTTGCTTCACCTATCTCAGAAACTCCCTTGGATAGGGGGAGCACTAGCGAGCTTGCCCGCGCTGGAGTGAATGCCCTTGGCAAAATCCTCTCCTGACTACATGCGAATAGGAGCCTTCCGAGCCCAACTGCATGAATCATCCTCGCTCTCTCCGCAGCGGATAATTTGGAGGGAGCATGGCACGTCCACCTTCACGAGCCTAAATCGGATTGACTGTTCTGATAGTTGAAGTTTGAACTTGATGAGAGAAAGAAATCCATGGGGATGAGTGTGCTCACCTACACCTAGAATTTGGCTAGAGCAGCTAAGTGCCATCCTTCTTTTTCCCTCTTCTCGTTTTCTCCGGCCGTTGTTGGGAGCTTCTTCCCTTTGTGGTCGGGAGCCCTGAGCCTCTTGAGCGCCCTTTTCACTTGTCTTCTTTAGCGTTTAGATCTCCTCTTTTTTTTGAGAAAGATGATGGCTACCTGTCTTCTGAGCTGCAAAAAGGGGCCATCAACCTAACTTCTATGCGCACCATCCCTTATGGTGCCAGGCAGGCAGGCCAGTCGGAGGCTGCACGCGAATCCTAATTATTTGAATCGGAGAAATAATGCACTGACAGCGGCCATGTTGGTTGGTCAGCTGTGTGGCATCTTTTGATTTTGGGAGTTACTGGGCCGTGCTTGCGGGTTCATCTAGGAGCTGATTTTTGCTGAGCGGATCTGGACCGTGCTGTCTGTATCTTGAGCTGCGCGAAATGCCTCCTAGGCTGTGTGGTGCTTCTTGTGAACTCAGAATTCGACCAGTCCAAGTATTGCTGGACCATTAATACAGACATGTTAAATGACTATTGTTAACCATAATGTATTTACATTCTCTAAGTTGTCTGTAATAATTGTGATACATTCTAAAATAGGAGAACATCGCCTTTTATAGCAAGCCTAAAGTGTTAGCAGTTGGGAACTAAAGAAGTCTCTTAAGTTAGAAATATCCATATTAAGTGAGGAAAAGGGATGGACAAGAGTTCACCAATTGGAAACTCACAATCTTGCAAATAGATAGCCAAAATTCAAGCAAATAAATGTGAGATGAATGAAGAAGTGGAGGAAGGGCATTGAAATATTGTCCGTTCTTCGGTACCCTCCTTGTCTGGCCAGGAGTTGGGCTATGCCCATCTTCTTGATTAGAGACTCTAAAAATTACTCAATAAAAGTTAAACTAATAAATCCTCACCACCATATGCCTCTACCTGTACTAAATTGGCAACATAAGCTTGTAAGATTGATAACCCTTGTCGGAAGTTCTCTGGTATAAACAAGTAAACAAGCTATAATATGTGCAATTCTTAACTTAAGTTTTGATGTCAATTTGGCTGTGCAGACATGCCAGAGCCACCCTCATTGAACTAAAATTTGACATGACTAATCGAAGGCATCCATTGATCACAAGTAAAGCTTAGTAGTGTATCATGACTACAAAGAGAACATTAATTCCATAATATAAATCAAAATGAACATCTTTGTAAGAGTTATATTGCATTAGAATCTTATACCCCAATAACTCATTGGAAATCAAAAATGTCAACCAATATGTTATATCTTAATCAATATGCTATGAGATATATATGACAGAATTGATCCATTTGTAAATTTTCTTCTAATTCATATTTTGCTTTGACCAAGGACTCCTACATTGACTAAGGACTTCTAATTCATCCATCTTTACATGTCTCCAATTGGACTTATTGACTAAAGTCATGCATTTAAATAAGAAACACATAAGTAGTATCAAGTTAGAATGATCCTCTTATAGGATACCACACATGAAAATTGCCTCTTAGAAAATAAATGTTGCAGTGTGTAGGAAAAACTTCATGCAAGAGTACCTATGTTAAGCTAATTTATTTAAAAGACTCAAATGAGCCCCTAACACTCGTATGCACTTAATGACCATGATCTTATGCATACCCCTTAGTCAGTAGACATAATATTTGCTGGCCTATCTGGATTATTATGCCCTGTCTTAATGATCCAATGACTAGAAATATTTTAGAACATAACTTGTTGGTAATTTGGTCTTATAAAAATGATTTCATTGTGATTTTGCAATTACATTGTGTCATTTTTATTATTTTTATCATGCTAAAAATAATAATAGAAGACATAATAAAAACAATTCACATATTTAATCTAAATATTTAAATTATTTATGAAGTAGTTTTTTAGTGGATCCATGATTATTGGTATGTATGATTTTTGGCAACAAATGTATTTTATTTATTAATTTTGATTTGTCGATAATTATTCAATGCTTACTGAAGTTTCTTAGCAGACAAATTGTTCTTAGCGACATTTTATTATTTGAGCTATAATTAAGAGTTAGATCTCTATTTTTTTGGTTCATAATGTCCGAACAAACTCTTTTAGTTCCTTCTATTTGTTTATATTACAACATGGGATTTTCCATTACGTATCATTCTTTGATGCTATTTAACCATGTATCTTGGAGTCTATATACCATCTTGGTTGTCGAGTTGTTATGGACGAGACGATTTTGCTTCAATTGGATCAATCAAGCAATCTTCCCCCAAAGAAAATTATTTGCTATAAATGGTATTCACTTTAAAGTTAATCCAAATTGTTTTCTCGGAATGCTTGACATGTTAATATATGGTTTAGAACTATCTTTGTGTGTTTGTTTTGGCATTTTGTGGGGTTGCAATAGAATTGAGGCTCTCTCGTTGTGGTGATGTTTTGTGTTCAGGTATTATTTTGATGTTATTTTATTCCACTTATTGTATCATTCGTGTTTATTGAGATTTCTAGAAATTGGGGTTGGTGTTTCAGATCTAAGGTGGCATTATTATGATCATTAAGTTAGTGTTGTGATGGTGTCATGCTTTCCTTAAGGATGTATACAATAAAATTGTCAGAAGGTACAAGTCTCCGAGGTGCAATGTCTTGTGAAGCATCCATGGACCCACTTGTTAAATTATATCCTTTTTTCATAGGGAAGTTATTATTAAACCAAGATAATATAGGTAAATAATTTTTTGATAGATTTAATTTTCTTTCTTGCGGCACGTCAGTGTATTTTCTCTTAGTAAGTGTTGCTATGCCCTGGTGTTGCACATTGGATGGTTTAATTCATATTATCACAATTGGGTGGAGGCTTGCTGTACTATAATAATGGCCATGATTTGATTAAGGGTTCTCTTATTGTACAAGATCGGGTTACCGTGTGGTAAAAAATCCATTAGTGGCTAATATATGAGTTACCATGCAACCAAGTGTCGAGTTAGAATATTAGGCATTGAGATGTGTTAGAGAAGGTAGTATGGTCCGTTCTTTTTTAACCCTTTTTTATTCAAAGAGACATTGAGTTTGATTGAAGGAGAGAAGAGGTTTCCCACCAAGCAATTATGGGATTCTATGGTCTTCAACTATTCTCCTTCTCACTTTTTTTTCCTCTCTTGTTGAGGTGGGTGAGGGCTCCCCTATGCTATGATTTTGTATTTGCTAGCTCTTTTCCTAGTTTAGGAAAGAAACAACATAGACCCTTTTGAGATTGTTTTATCATGTATGGAAAGGACCTGCTACTGCACTTGTACGTAGATGTGAGGGGAAGCAAGAATCTTATTAGGAAAGGTCGGAGGCTGACTAAGAATTCTTCAAGGAAACCATTAATATGATCTTGCATATATGAAATGATGTTAGACAAAGCTGAAAGAAGCAAATCCCTGCAACTAAACCAATATTGCAAGACAATGTGTAGTTTGCCACAACCCTTCCCTTGGTCTGGCCCTTGTAGCCTCTCATTAAACGATTTTGTATTTATGTTTTCTCCAAATTGTCATATGTATATTTTACTTGTCTCTATATTTTGAATCTTGCTGGCTTATATACACGAAGTCTGGAGGATGGTTCTAATTGAATGAAAATATTGCTATTGAAGAAGCATAAGAACTTAATGTAACAGTAGAAACTTTAGTGAGTTACATAAGGAGGGCAAGGTTGCCCATGTGAATGGATATCAAATGGTGTTATGCATGTGGTCAAGGGGATAGTTAAGATATTGGTCAATACGGCAATCAAAGTAAAGCACGTCAGATGGAATTTATTTTTGATTGCCAAGAAGTTTGAGTTGTTGCTTAACTTTAGTGCTTAGATTAAGAACATCACTTGTCCTTTAAATTTGTGATCATTGGATTACTTAAGCAAATTTAGTAATATATACATGGGGAAATAGTACATATATCAAGCAGTGATCGATTTTGCAAATTTTATTCCATTTAGATTTGAAAGAATTCTTTTCCAGATTGTTTGATGCATCTAATACCCCCAACGGACTCTGCCATTGTTGCGAATTAGTGGTTTTCAACAAATGTTAAAAAATTTGTTATCTGTTGTTTAAAAAAAAAATGTTATCTACGTGTTTCATGGGACACTTCCTGCACAATTTTGAATTCATGGGACATGTACTCTTCGGTCAATTATCATAGAAAGCATTTAGCACATATTCTATAATTGTTTTATTTTGACAAATTTAGTGTTTTTGGCCATTGTTAAATGAAGGTTTGGTGTTGCATATGGTGCTAAAACATTTGTAGCTAAGGATATCTTTCACTTCTCTATTTTTTTGGCTATGTGGAGGAATCTTTTTATTTGTTTTGTTAGATTTTATTTTTCAAATTGCTTCCATAATGTGTTTTGTTGTCTAGTGTTTTTTCTTCATGTATATTTTTATTTAATGATAAGCCATCAAGCAAGTAGCTGCAAATTGAAATTGGATCTAGTGTAATTTGCAAAATTAGAAGCCTTTACACAATTTGCTTTTGATCTCAATAAATTGGTGGTATATTGTCTGTATCTGAGGATATTTTCACTACTGCTCCTATAATGTGTCTCAGTGTCTAATTTTATTTTGTGCACATGTTTTTATGATTGAAATGCCCAATCCAATTTGATCATGGGACTAGTCAGGGTTTTAATATTCGGAATGCTCCTTCTTAAAGCACTTTTCTTTCTGAACCCTATTTTAGTTTCACATCCATTGTAAAGATGCAGCACACTTGTTTTGTATGCACAATAAAACTCCCTTTTGCACCCCTTCTAATTGAGGTTCTGTGATGCCTTATGGCTAATTAGTTTGACAAGAAATAAAATAGAGAGATGGAAGATTGAGCTAAGACCCTCTTTGTCCTGTCTGTCGATGAAGCAAATATTTTATGGTTAAGTTATGCAAAGGCTTCATTGTTGTGAATTCCTTTTCTGAAATTTTTAGCAAGTAAATATCTAGCATGTGTAGATTGCGTGGGTTTGTCAAAGAATTAAATTTTCTTCTATTTGTTTATGCTTGTTCATTTGTGTTCAATGTACTGTGCTATGCTATTGAAGTCTTTGTTAGTTGCTTATACTAGACATGTTTGCTTCTTTCTCAGACGGGAGCAATGAGACTTGGGAGAGACGCCTTGGTACTTACACAGACAGCTGGATCCAGATCTATAGCTTTTCTTTCACAATCATTGAATGAGGGGAAAGATGTATGCCACTACAGCTAAGTCTAATTTTCTAATTGCTGTCCTATTTGATGTTTTTATATATCTACATTACTCAGTTTTGTAAACTCACATTATGAATCCAAGAATCTAGACCTATTTGGATGCTTTTGGCAAGTTTTCTTGTTTTTTTTTTTTTTTTTCCCTGTGTGCATAATAGCCATTGTTTAATCGTCTATCTTGCAGCAGTGGATCATTTTTGCAAGGTCTCTCAATTCTAGAAATATGATAGAAATGGAGAAACAGAAGATTGAATAGTTTAAACTTGACTAAGAATACTATGAAGTTAATTGACTGAAGACTCTTTGAGGAGTGATATCAAAGAAGAATAAGAGGGAGAAATTTGGTGTGTATGTCAAGTTGCATAAGACGGTCTAGAATGTTACCACAGTGGCACAATATTGGTTAGTTGGAACAAATAGTCATTTGCAACTCAATTCGATCAATAGATTCGGTTAACTAAAACAAAAGGGACCAGTTTTATTACTAGGTTTAGCTGCTTAGTGCACATTTTACTTTATTAAACCTAGTTATAAGCTTGAACTAGGAGTCCATTAAGCATTCAAGCATTAAAGAAGACATTAATCCTCTTTGTTTTATTGATGGCCATGACAACCCAGTGACTTGGACATCAATATCCCATTGCTCCCATATCGTTTGGAAAAACATTTTTGGCCTGAAGTTCAAAGCCGCTGAATTTTTATGTCAATACATCGGGAATCATTATTTTGTCGTAGTGTATGCTTATATCAATAGCTAGGCAATTATTAACACTTCACATATTGTAATTTTTTCTTTAACCCTTGTGTGATGATGCCATATATTCCATCAACACTTGAATAATGATTTTTTAAATTGTGTAATTTTTTAAATTGCCAACTCACATAACCAAATTCAAGTTTGGTTCTTACAAAGATTTATCCTATTGGGGACCAAATAGAATATTACATGTTACTTGCTGGTTGCTAGGGACCTTATTAATGCAAGGGTTGGATAATCATTCCCTAGTCAATGTGATGAAGTTGAGATTCTTTGAACTTTGGCCAATAGGATGAGTTTCCTCAGATAACGTGAGAGCAATGGAATGGAGATGCCTGAGGCATTCTCTTGTTATAGTGCTTAACCAAATCAAAGAAAGCTATGGTGTTGCTCTAGATTAAGATGTTTAATGCACTTATAAGCTTGTTTTTATGGGCTATAGTTGGATTTTATCATCACAAACTTTCTGAAGTAGATATGAATGCTTGAAGAGAACTTGCAATATCACCTATGGGTGAAGTTAGAACCAAATAGGAAGATCCGACTAGCTAAGAAATTGTGGACCCTTATATAGTTGGTTCATTGTTATACTTGGAGATGAAATAAGGTGTAATTTTCCTAATAAATGTAAGAGGGTGGTCTATAGAGATCGTTAAAACTCATTAAATGGAAAAGCACTTGGTCCTAATGGCTTTTAATCACAAGTGTTCAAGAAATCTTGATTGAATTGTTGGGGATGACTTAGTGGAAGTTGCCAAAGTCTACAACTCTTATTACCAAAATAAGCAAAAGCAACAATTATAAAGGGTTAATGTTTATGCTTGTTTTATAGCTATTTGCAAAATCATCCAAAAAATGATCATATCCTATAGAGGCTAAAAGTCATGATTCTGTTGGGTTTTGGGTTACTCCGCTATGAGTTCCACATTTAATGAACAAGTCATCTAGGTTTTTTTGCAAGATTTGCTCTCATGAAGTTAGTGCCTAATATGTGCCTATGTCATGCCCAAGCATGGATGAGCATATATGATTGTGGGCGCTTAAGGATTACATGAGCGAGTGCTTATGCGTGGGTAGTACATGCATTTGTGCCTTAGGAGCGCCTACAGGGTGCACATGAGTGAGGTGAAAGCTTGTTGCACACCTTAAGGGTGCATGTGGGCTGATGTAGTGTCACATCCCAAAATCAAATTTTTTATTTTATTTATATAGTGTATATCTTTAGTTCCCAAAATCTTCTTAATTCCAACTTAACCCCAAGATAGGTCAAACGTGAACAAACCAAAACTAAAATAATGACGACCCTAATTCACCATAATATCTGATAAAAACCCAAATCACATCGGTAAGGAAAAACGTGTAGCAAAAGTCCAATTGTCACAATATATCCTGTCGTATCCAAAATACAAAAAATTCCTAAACAGTCATTGCCAAAATAAATGAATAATTTGACATCATTAAAATGTAAGTCCCAATACCAATCTATTACAATTTCGAAAATACTATTACAACTAATCTAGATTTTTGTGTCTTCTTTAATCTAAAACTTGCAAGTTTTTCAAGTTCTCTAATCTAAAGGGGTTGGAAATATTTGCAAAATGTAAGCTAAAAACTATATGTATATATATATAATTGTAAATATAGATCCATAAATTAGAGCGAAAAAGCACAAAACAATAAAACATACGTAAAATTCCATATATTAAATGTTCTAAACAATCGGGGGGCCAAATACCAAATGTTCAAATATAATTTTGTAAACAAATTTTATATTCCAAATATGAATATCAAATAGTTTAAATGTACAAAATCATCCAAAAGTCCGATATCATAAATGTTAATGCTTGAAGTCTAAAGTCCAATCCATATCTAGATAAATTTGAATATCTATCAAAGTTTGTAAATCTCAAGAGTCAAACATTTCGAGTATCAAGTCAGGTGTAGATACAAATTTTGAAAATCTGAAGCATGCTAAAATTTGATAATTAAAGACCAAATGATTAACTTTGTGAAAAAGCTACTGGTACTTTTGGTAATTTCAGGCCAAATCATTACTATTTAGATTTCTAGATAGGCCATCTATGTATTCTTTTATATATATGGCGTCAAACGCCACTTTCTTTTACCAACCATGGATGATATATGCAATTCTCATGTTTGTTTGAATATATTTGGACGTCTAAATATATTAATGCGCTTAGTTCCTCACAATGATTCTTAACAAAATACTAAATCAGTGAATTTTATATCAAATATCCAAAGCTTTTCTCTCCGTCAAAAAAGTATAGAACTTTTACTCTGGGTAAGTACAAAAACAAAACTTTCCATCTTATCAGAAATTGCAAATGTCGAATCATATAATAAAATGGAGTCTTACTGAAAAGAAATGCATGAACTACCACATATAAAACCAAATAACAAAATATTTGTGTAAATAAATATAATACTTCAAATATTTACTTATTTTATACAAATTAAATAAATTTTCAAAATATTCGATAAAACCAAAGCAAAACTTCAAAACTTTTAATAAAAATCACATGTATACAACAATACTAAAAATAGGGTAGTAAAGGGTTAAATGTATATAGCTCAAAGTACAAAATGTAAATAAAGTTAGAAAGAATCTAAAATAGACAAAAAATCAAGCTTATAAATACTTATCCTAACTTTTAAATCTGACAAGATGAGACTTCAAAATCACTTTTATTCTCTTCCTTTTGCTTCTTCTCCTTCTCTTTCTCGCATCTCTTCTCTTTTTCTCGTAAAATTCGGCCTAGACCAGTATCAATGTCGCTTTTATAAACGAATCGTTGTACAAGCACGTGAATTTTGCTCAAAACTTGCACTAGCACCGAAAAGGCGCTCCTCGGGCTTGCACATTCTGTATGAATTGTGCATGAGCGCACATCAGGCGTCAGGCTTGCTTCCATACTTTAATTTTTCTTTGAATTTTTCTTTGTATAATCATTTTCCAAAATAACTTAAAATTGATTGATGACATTAAAAATTATAATTAGAAGCTGGGTGTTACATGCGGTTATGGATTCTTTTGATGCATTTTATGTAAAAGACCTGAGATTTTTTAACATGAGGAGCACTAAACAAAGAAATAGAAGAGAAATATTTTAAGCTTCTGTAGATGTCGGACATGACCATTCTTTGCCAAGCTCAAGCCCATTGCTCAAGTCTTGGTTCTTGGATGTAACTGATTGATTGCTTATTTCATTTTTATATTCTTCTTTATTGGATTGCTAGGTATGTCAGGGGTTGTATTCAACCAGTATTCATACTGGGTTGTTTTGAAA
>JAODPA010066253.1:0-10974 GCA_025585075.1 Nepenthes mirabilis | reverse complement strand
ATTTATAGCAATATTGAATTAATAACTCAATAAATCCGAGTTAAAATGCTGGAGTGTCACACATATAATATTGATACGTCCTTGGATTCGAATTTTGAACAAATTTGGGCTGATCCGCTTGTCCTAGTTTTGGCTCTATTCACTGAGTTTGGATCCTACACACCACTAAAACGAACAGGAGGTCAGTGCATCGGCTTAAAGTTATCCCACCAAAAATATTCCGACGCTCAAGTCAGTAAACAGCTTTCGAAATCTGATAAGTTTACTGGAATTAAGAATTGAAAGAGAGTGCAAGAGTGTGCGGATCTCCAGATGAAAGAGAGGCAAAGCCGTCTTCTTGAATCTGGATGGTGGGGAGGCAGTAAACGGCTGTTAGAAGCACGTTTGTATGCCTTGAGTTTTTTCAGTGTCAGTAGAGAGAAGAGAATTGTATGTCTGTCTTAATTGTCATTGTGGGCGTTGTGTGAATAGAAGTTTTTCATGCCTTGAATGAGAATTCTATGGCTTACTTAAAGGATGACAGGGTGATCTTCCTTGGTTGGAAGGTGTGATCCCCTGTGTCATTCTGGATGGCCTTCATTTTATAGGAAAGCGCAAGTTGCCAAATTTGCTGAGATTGCTTCCCTTCTTGGTATTCAGTGGCTTTCCAATTTACTCACCTTCCTTCCACGCATTCTACCATTGGAGATTCCTAATTGGCAGGAGATTGGAAAATCTGGCACATTCCTTATGGGAAGAGCGTTGATTTTGTCAATATCCTTTTTGGGTGCTGGCTGAGTTCATAGAAGGTGTTGAACGAGTCGTTACTGGTCGTCTGCTGGATCAAGGGCTTAGGTGGGCCAGGCTCATAAAAAGCCTTTTATTTTCGGCCTATTGCTACAGTGATTTCGGTCAACGCTAGGGTTGACCGTTCTGGGCAAGTGTTGGCTGCCCGCCTATATCTTAATCGGTTAACGTTGACGTTGACCGTATGGAGAGTATTTGGGCCTTTCAGGATTTGGGCTTTCACCTCCTATTAGGCCAATGTTAGAGTTGGCTGTCCAATAAGCTACTTGGTCTTCTTTGACCATTGGGCCAATCCAACTATGGTATACCCATCACTAGCCCTCCATACCGGTAGTCAGAATTCTGGCCTCCGGCATGTTCATGATGGGATGCCCCTCACTGCCCTTCGTTGCTTGAAAATCTCAGAGGACTCTACGAAAGGTTGAGGCGTTGACCGAATCTGTTGACCGTCTTTGGTCAGATTCGGAGAAGAAAGTTGACCGAATCTGTTGACCGTCTTTGGTTAGATCCGGAGAAGAAAATTGACCGGATCTGTTGACTGTCTTTGGTCAGATCCGGAGAAGAAAGTCAACCGAATCTGTTGACCGTCTTTGGTCAGATCTGGAGAAGAAAATTGACCAGATTTATTGACCGTCTTTGGTCAGATCCGATGGAGAAAAATTTACCAGATCTGTTGACCGTCATTGGTCAGATTTGGCGAAGAAAGTCAATCGGATCTGTTGACCGTCTTTGTCTAGATTTCGGATAACTTTTTATGAGCCCTGATTGATACATGGCCATGAGCCGGCTTGTCAGGGCAAAAGTGAATACGTGTCTCCTCTTGGTTGGACCGCTATCTAGGCTATTAATGTGTTAGAAGATCTGCTTTATAAGAGGCCCATTTGGGATGCGACACGTGGCAGGAATGATGGCGTACCTTCTCGAGGGAGTTTAAGGCGTTTAACACCTTGTCGTTTAAGTTTTCCTCCTTACACTGAGTATTCACTCACGCCTTCTGCTTTGCCTTATTTATCTTCAACCCGTTTTCATTCCCAAAGAAAACCCTAACTCTTCTGTCAATCATGGCTTCGACCTCTGTTGCCGACATCTCTTTTGTTCTTCAAGATAGCGACGTAAAGGTGTTGTGTGTTGAATTTAACATCCCGAAGGACATTACGTGGAGGGTTCTGGACAAAGATGACGGGGCCTTCTCTCCACCGACGGGACACGTGACAGTGTATGAGGCCCACCTGAGGAGCGGTCTCCGTCTTCCTCTTTCGGACGACTTACAGTCGATCCTCCAAGCTCTGCGAGTCCCCGTCGTCTAACTCCATGCTAATGCTATATAGTATATTTGCACTCTTTGCATCTTCCTTCATAAGCATTCTAGGCGATTAACAATGTCCATGGTGAAGGGGCTATTCAAGATAAATCAGGGAGGTGAGTGGATTTCCCTGATTCCCCGTAGCGGCATGAAAATAAATACAGCCATTTACGACTCACTGAAGAATAGGAAGAACCAGTTTTTCTTCGTGAGGGCGACGGAGACCTGGCCCCTGACAAAGGATTGGGGTCAGGTGTCGGAGGTGTATACTAGGACGTCGTCTGTGGTAGACGGTGTCCTTAGAGTGGTTGACCAAACTGGTCAAGGACCACATCTCTGATTTCAGAAGGGATTTCCTGGTCTCTAGGGTAGAGACCAGGAAGGTGAACTGGGAACCGCCTTTCCCGGTTCAGAAGCTCAAGGCGCCGCCGTCGGCGGTGATGATGCGTCCGAAGGAGTCCAGGGGCCTGCTCATCCGCCCACATCCAACAAACGATGACTTCATTGGCTTGCGGCCCAAAATGATGGCAGTGGAGACGCCCTCCTCATTGTCTTCGGGGCCCGACTATATTGCTGCCGGGATTTACAGCGGCCCTGGCTGTGCCACCGGAATGGAGAAGTCGTTTGAGGATTTGCCGGAGGCTAGAGGAGAAGGCATTATCCTGGCGCAGCCCGCGCCACAAGTGGTTCCTCGAGCAGCGCAGACGGAGACTTTTTTAGAGCCAGCCTATGAGCCACCGACGGAGGCACAAGAGCCGTCTGTCGGCTTACCAGCCATGCCTGCTGAGCAGCCGGTGGTTGATCTCGGTCCTCCAGCAGCCACAGTGGAGGCCGTCGCTGGGGAGCCTACTGCCGCTGCAAACGACGTCGATGAGAGGCTCCTGGAGGAGGCCACCGCCAGCTCCGCTCGTGAGGGCATTGCTTCTGGTCCGTCACCGTTGGAGCCAGACTTGGAGGCCAATCTGAGAGGCCTGCGTGGAGAGTATGGAAGCTATAATCTTTCGTGATGCTTTCTGCATAACTTCTCCTTTTAGAATTCCTAATTTATTTTGTTTTTTTTTTTGTACAGAAGGAGAAGGTGATGGTTGCTATTGCCAAGGTAATTGACCAGCGGGACTGGGTGATCTCTGATAGGAAGGCAGAGATTGCCTGGCTGGATGTGAAATTGGTGGCTTTGGGGGCAGAGCACAGGTCTGATGCCACCGCCTTGCAGGCTGTTCTGGCCGATACGGAGGCTGAGAATGCTAGTCTGAAGGAGGAGAATGCCCAGCTAAGGCAGAAGAACGAGTGAATCACTAGGCGCATTAGCCAGCTTAAGCAGCTGATGTGGTCGCAGATGTGGGAAGAGGTCAATATGTGTCGGTGTATCGCGCGGCTTATTGATCCAAATTTCCTAGTGGACCTGCTTAATATGTCAAATAGGTTAGCCTTTTGCTGATTTTTGGTCTTCCTTTTGTATTATGTGCACTGTAATATGTTTGAAAGCAATACAATAAAAATTTTTTCACTTTGTGTCTATTTCTTTTACTACTTTGTGCTTGCATGTCTATTGTACTGGACGGCCAACTTAGTTGGCTGGCGGCCATTGCCTTGCTGCCAAAGGAATGAAATCCTTAGGCTTTTTGGTAGGCGGCTGTGTGTTAACCGGCCTAGTAGTAGCGGCTTGTGAGTGAAACCCGGTGGCGCTGTCCAAGTGCTGACTTGGGCGGCCAGTGTTGGAGAAAAATTTTTCTCCCTTCGACCATTGTTGACTAATTATGCTATCTCCTCATGGAGGAGGTCGTTGCGTGTGCTGTGCTAGCCCCCTAAGATTTTGACCACTAACGGGCCACTTAGATGACCAAGGTTTAGATCCGACCACATATAGGCCGTTTGGATGACTAGGGTTTAATACGACCGCTAACTGGCCACTCAGATGATCGAAGTTTATACTAGATCGCTTATAGGCCACCTGGATGACCAGGGTTTAAATACGACCGCTAATGGGCGGATCGGATGACCGAGATTCATGTTCGACCACTTATGGGCCGCCTGGATGACCAGGGTTTATTAACGAGAGGGTGAGGACTCTCCCGACTTAAGGGATAGTCTAGGTCGGGTAACCGACAAAGTAAACACATATATATATATGCACACAGGAAGGGGAAGGCAGTATGCTAAAGAAACATTCATTTTGACGAATTGAAACAAGCAGGCGAATGCGTACACACAATAATACAAATACGTACTTGTGCCCTTTATTGGAAGTAGCATTTGAGGTGGATCGCGTTCCACGTTCATGGGACTAACTTTTTATTCTGGTTTCGGAGTTTGTATGTTCCGTTTCGCAGGACGGCGGAGACTAGGAAATGCCCTTCCCAATTAGGGGAGAGCTTATTGTAGCCGACCAGCTTGCCTGTGGCCTCGACGTTTCGTAGGACCAGGTCTCCAATATCAAATTATCGTGCCTTTACCTTTTTGTTGTAATATCGAGCAATTCGATATTGGTAGGCCGCTGTCCGCATTCTGGCGGCGTCGCAGGCTTCCTCCAACAAGTCTAGGTATTCCCTAATTTTTTGGGAGTTACCCTGTGGGTTAAACAATTTCACCCTCACACTTGAAAGCCTGATTTTGACCGGAATTATCGCTTCAATTCCGTAACAGAGATTGAAGGGCGTCTCGTGCGTTTGTTCTTTTGAGGTTGTCCGGTAAGACCAGAGAACTGAGGGGAGCTTGTCTACCCATGAGCACCCTACGTCTTCCATCTTGGTCTTTAACCCGTGAGTAGCGTTTGGTTCATGACTTTCACCTGTCCATTCGCTTGGGGGTATGCCACTGAAGTGTGGAGCAATTTGATGCAAAGGCTGGCGTAATACTTAGTGATGTGTTTCCCCGAGAATTGGGCCCCATTGTCGGTTACGACGACCTTAGGGACGCCGAATCTGCAAATAATATTCTGGCAAAGGAATTCAAAAGCATTGTACTTCGTAATCTTCGCCACTGGGATGGCCTCGACCTACTTGGCGAAATAGTCGATGCCCACGATGATGAACTTCATTTTCCCCGTGGCAACGTGAAATGGGCCAAAAATATCGAGCCCCCATTGCGCGAAGGGCCAAGGGGCCTAAAGTGTCTTCAGGTCAGCGGACGGCTGGCGGTGAAGGTTACTGTGAAGTTGGCAGCTTTCACACTTCTTCACAAATTCGAGCGCGTCCTTTTTCATCGAGGGCCAATAGTAGCCTTGCTGCATGACCTTGAAGGCTAAGTTTTTTCTGCCAATATGCGATCCACAAATCTCGAGGTGCACTTCGCCCAAGGCGTAGTCAGCCTCTTCGGGAGTTAGGCACCGGAGGTATAGGGTTGAGTAGCAACGACAATATAGCCGTCTATCAACCACAGTGTACCAGCCGGCTGTCTTTTTGATTCGCTTAGCCTTCTTCGCGTCTTCTGACAATGATCCGTCAACCAAATAGCTAAGGTAGGGCGTCATCCAGTTTTTCGCTTCAAAAATCTACATCGCCTTCTGTTTCTCTATGCTGAGAGCGTTCAAAATCTCTCTCATGTCCCTTGAGTACTGTCCTGAATTTTCGGCTGCAACAGCTCTAGCTAACTGGTTTGCATTCCAGTTCTCAGTTCTGGGAACATGAACTAGGTTTAGTTTGTCGAAACCCTAGGCGGTCTCCCTCGCCTTTGCCAAGTACTTGGCCAGGTGAGGGTTGCTCACCTCGAAGTCTCTGTTAACCTGGTTAACGATTAGTTCGGAGTTGTTGTAGATCGCCAACATCTTGGCAGAGCACTTCTTGGCTAATCGTAATCCAATTAACAGGGCCTCGTATTCGACAACGTTATTGGTTGTCGAAAAATCAAGTCTGAGGAAATACTTCACCTAGAACCCGTCGGGGGTCGCGAGGACCACTCCAGCGCCACTGCTAGTGTCCGTAGACGATCCGTCTACGTGGAGTATCAATTTCGGAGCTCCGTCAAGCTGTACCGCGCTCTCTGTGGGCTGTTTTTCGAGAATTAGGGTCGTGGTCTCAACAATGAAGTCGGTTAGAGCCTGTGCTTTTACAGCAGGTCTAAGCCGAAATTCGATGTCGAACTTGTCCAACTCGATAGCCCATTTGACCAGCCATCTAGAAATGTTGGGTTTCTAGAGTATATTTTTCAGAGGCTTGTCTGTGAGGACCACTATACGGTGCGCTTGAAAGTATGGCCTTAACTTTCGCATAGAGAATATAAGTGCCAAGGCTAGTTTTTCTGCACACGAGTAGCGGGTCTCTAGGCCGGTCAATATTTTACTTACGTAGTAGACCGACCGTTGAGTGTCGGAGTCCTGGCATATGAGGACAGAACTGAGGGATGCTTCCGACACTGCCAGGTAAAGATACAGCTCTTCTCCACCATTGGGTGATACTAACAACAACGAGTTGGCCAGATACCACTTCAATTCATTTAAAGCTGTCTGGCAGTCTGCCATCCATTGAAACTCGTTGGATTTTATTCCTCTTAGGGCCTTAAAGAAGGGCTGATACTTGTCGCCAGACTTTGCGAGGAAGCGAGATAGCGCTGCCAGCCGTCTAGTTAATCGCTGGACGTCCTTTACGCTCCGCGGGGGAGCCATGTCTGCGAGGACCATAATTTTTTCTGGGTTTGCCTCAATTTCCCGTTGGGAGACGATGAAACCCAAGAATTTATCAGAGGCTATCCCGAAGACACACTTAGTCGGGTTCAGCTTCATGTAATATTTGTGGAGCACCTCAAACGACTCTACTAGGTCGCGGATGTGGTCACCGGTGACCTTACTCTTGACGAGCATGTCGTCGACGTAGACCTCCATGTTACGACTGATCTGTTTTTCAAACATCTTGTTGACCGGTCGTTGATAGGTTGCTCCAGCATTTTTTAATCCGAAGGATATTACTTTGTAGTAATAGGTGCCCTGATCAGTCATGAACGAGGTGTGCTCCTCGTCCTCCGGACTCATTCGAATTTAGTTATAACCCTAATAGGCGTCCATAAAACTTAACAACTCATGTCCGGCTGTCGAGTTAACAAGCAGGTCAATCTTGGGAAATGGAAAGCTGTCCTTTGGGCAGGCTTTATTAACGTCGATAAAATCAACACATATTCACCATTTCCCATTACTTTTCTTCACCAGGATGATGTTAGAGAGTCAATTCTGGTAGTGGACTTCTCTAATAAATCCTGCGTCCAATAGTTTCTTCACCTCCTCTCGGATGGCGATCAGCTTTTCTACGGAGTAGTTTCTCCGCTTCTGCTTGACGGGCTTTCGGCCAGGATCAAGTCCCAACTTGTGGACCATCACCTCAGCTGGAATCCCAGGCATGTTTGCTGGAATCCACGCAAAAATATCAGCGTTCCGTCGTAGAAACGTGATCAACTTATCGCGCAGTGTTCTAGCGAGTAAGCCGTCGATCTGTACACACCTTTTCGATTTCTCCGGGTTCAGTGGGACTAGATCTGTGGCTTCGCCAGATTGTGCTTGTTGTAGAGTTGTCTCGTCTCGATGATCGACTTTTCCAACTGTTCTAGTACTTTCGCTAGGGGTAACTTGAGACATGTAGCATGATAGCCCAATAACTTGGTCACCTAACACCTCTCCTACACCGTAAGACGTTGGAAACTTCATCTTGAGGTGTAGAATTGAGATGACCGCCCCGAATGCTGTTAAGTATGATTTGCCTAGTATAGCGTTATAAACAAAGGGTAGGTCGACCACTAAGAAGGTGAGTGTTCGACTCGCTGTTTTTAAATACGTGCCCAAGGTGACCTCCAATTGGATGGTCCATTGGACGGGCACTGGCTCATTGTTAATGCCATACAAAGGGTCTTCGGCAGGTTTTAATTGGTTCTTTTTTAAGCATAGTTTAAAAAACACATCGATGTAAAGCAAATCCTTTGAACTACCATTATTAATAAATACTCGCTTCAGCTGGTAGTCGACACTACCGTCTAAAAAGAGCGTGGATACAATGAGGGGTCGGCATGGGGGGACATTACATGAGGCAAATCATCATCATTGAAACTAATGGTGTCGTCCGTCGTGTGGTGCTTCTTCCTCCCAATTTGCTGCTCCTTGTCATTGACTGAATTTTTGGCAGGTCAAGTGGTGATCATATTAACCACCTCTATCACAACCCGATTTTGGGGAGGAGATGGCTCCTGCCCTTCTCCGCCAGCTGCTCCAAAATTCTGCCCAAGGCTCTTGATGAACTTGGTGAGGTGGCCCTTATGAATCAGCTCCTCAATCTCCCTCTACAACGTATTGTAATCTTCGGTAGAATGTCCAGCAGAGCGGTGAAAGTCGCAGTACTTTGACTGGTTCCCAGTGTCATTCTTCAATGGTTTTGGCCACTTTTGAAATTTTTCTTTGCGGATCTGCATGAGGACATTTGAGCGTGTCCGTCAAGGACGTAAATCTAATGGGTCCGTAATCTCTGTATTCTGACGGCCTAGTTTTGTGCTGTTTCCGACAGGAGTGATTACTACCGCTGTATTTTCTTTTTCCCTCTCCAGGGAATGATCGAGGCTGATCTGTCCGTTCTGAGCGTTTCGCTTCGTTGGCCTCCTCTGCCGCTGTGTATGCCTGGGTGATTGACTCCGCCTCCTGGAAGGTCTGGGGATTCTTATGGGCCAGGTGCTTGAAGAAGTCCCCGTAGGTCAGCGCGTGGGAGAGGTGCTACGGTTACTTCTCTTCCCGTCAGCTCGAGACGTACTGAGTTAGGAAGAGATCTGTGAGCTCCCGGGAGTTACTGATGGTGCCTAAAGGGAGGTGATGAAACCAGATGCGGGCATCTTCCTTTAGCGTGAGCGGGAAGCAGCGCACAGTGCTGAGTCTTCTAACCTTTGTAGACTCAGATGGGTGTGGAAGTGATCCAAATGGTCAATTAGATCACTGCTCCCATCGTATGAGTCAAGGGAAGGCATCTTGAACTTAGTAGGCAGTGGATGGTTTAGGATTTTTGTTGTGAAAGGAGATATATTAAGGTTAACAGCGTGCTCATCGTTCTTAAACATGCGGTTCCAAATCGTATCTACCCGTGGATTTACGCGAGCAGCGTTGGCAGATCTCTTAGAATTGAGGTAAGCTCTCAACTCTGTTTTGTCTCCGGAGGGTCCAGTAGCCGGTCGGCTACTGTCTCTAGCGGACCTGGCAGTCCTGGAGGCTCACTCCTAGACTGAGTTCCCATTTTCTACCCGAGAGTATTAGGGATTTCTTCTCTCCAGACTTTCTCCAGGCATTGTGCTCTCAGAGCGCTCTTCAGGCTTGTTCTAGCATGGAGCGCGCGAAGAGGCTGGGATTGGATTATTCGTGGGCCTCTTGGGCCTTCTGGCCAGCTTCTTTTTCCTCTGGCCACCTTTTGGTGGCCGGCGCAGGGACGGTTGCTGGCGCAGCCACTTGCTGTGGTTACTCTTGTCGAGAGCAGAGTATTTGGAGTAGATAGTTGTTGGTCTGCATTTGCTCCATCAGTCCCTGAAAGAAATGCGTTGGCGCCCCGCCTGTCGTCCCGTTGATCAGGTACCAGCAGCGTGGTCTAGGTCGGGAGAAGTGGCGTCTCTAGCGGGATCGCTAGTTTGGGCTCTTGTATTCACCATTGCGGATAAATCTGTTAGTGCAAAGAGAGTGTTGTGAGGAATTGTGGTTGGCTTTTTGTAAGCGCTTTCCACAAACGGTGCCAATGATGCGTCCTTGGATCCGAACTTCGAATAGATTCGGGCTGATCCGCTTGTCCTGATTTCGGCTCCGTTCACTGAGTTTGAACCTTGCACACCACTAAAACGAACAGGAGGTCAGTACGTTGGCGGAAAGTTGTCTTACCAAAAATACTTCGATGCTCAAGTCAGTAAACACCCTTCGAAATCTGAGAAAGTTAATGGAATTAATAATTGAAAGAGAGAGTATAAGAGTGTGTGGATCTCCAGATGAAAGAAAGGCAAAGCTGTCTTCTTGAATCTGGATGGTGGGGAGGCAGTAAACGATTGTTAGAAGCACATTTGTATGCCTTGAATTTTTTAAGTGTCAGCAGAGAGTAGAGAATTGTATGTCTGTCTTAATTGTCATTATGGGCGTTGTGTGAGTAGAAGTTTTGCATGCACTGAATGAGGATTCTAGGGCTTACTTAAAGGATAACTTGGTGACCTTCCTTAATTGGAAGATGTGATCTCCTGCGTAATTCTGGATGGCATTCTTTCTACAGGAAGGCGCAAGTCGCCAAACTTACTGAGATTGCTTCCCTTCCTAGCGGTTAGCGGCTTTCCAATTTGCTCACCTTCCTTCCACGCATTCTACCGTTGGAGAGCCCTAGTTGGTAGGAAATTAAAAAATCTGGTGCCTTCTTTATGGGAAGGACGTTGATTTTGTCAATATCCTTTTTTGGTGCTGGCTAAATTCGTGGAAGGTACTGAAAGAGCCGTTACTGATCGTCTGTTGGATCGTGGGTTCAAGTGGGTTAGACCCATAAAAAGCCTTTTATTTTCGGCCTGTTATTACAGTGATTCTGGTCAATGTTAGGGTTGACCGTTCTGGGCGCGTGTTGGCCGCCCGCCTGTATCTTAATCAATCAGCGTTGGTATTAACCGTTTGGAGAGCGTTTGAGCCTTTCAGGATTTGGGCATTTACCTCCTATTGGGCCAATGTTGGAGTTGGCCGTCCAACAGACTATTTGGACATTCTTTGACCGCTGGGCCAACGTTGACCGTTTGAAGAGCGTTTGGACCTTTCAGGATTTGGGCTTTCACATTCTGTTAGGTCAATGTTGGAGTTGGCCGTCCAACAGGTTATTTGGGCCTTCTTTGACCGTTGGGCCAGTCCAGTTACAATACACCCATCAAATGTTAACCTTATAAATTGGTATTAACAATTAACGTAATTCATAATGTGTATC
>JAODPA010066252.1:0-10974 GCA_025585075.1 Nepenthes mirabilis | reverse complement strand
CATTAAAGTGATCCCATTTTGTGATATCAAATTCTCTTTGTATCAATTTACATGAGGGTGAGCATAAAGAGTCAGGAGCTGATTGTAGGATAAGTTGGCTATATACCGACCAACAACATCCCATCATCACATATAAGAGAGAGAGAGGGAGGGAGAGCACTTGAAAGCAGAGCTTTTGCAGATTTTGATGTTGTTTGGAGACCGCTTCAGAGAAATTTAAAACCAAGCAAGCAGTATGTCAAATTTTCATAAAATTGACTGAAATATGAACTCATAAAAGCAGAAGGAATGTCAGGTTAAATTAGTCAATGATTAACTGCTGGGAAGTATCTCAGGCTTTACTTTCAGCTTAGCTCTTGAATTGGCATCGAAAACTCTCATGGTAGAATTGCAGGGTATTAGAATTTTGTCATGGGGAGCTCAATGACTGATGTAAGAACCTGCATTTTTGTTCATGACGACACAGATTGGTGATCTCCAGTGCTGCATTCTTCAGTATCCCTGCGCTTCTTCCCTGCTACAATCTTCAATGATCATAAACAGTCGTGTAAGTTTCTGCTCAACCCTCTCTTATAGCATCTAGTATTAATTTTCTGAATGCCAATTTCTTACGCTGATATTCTCTAAACGTAGTGCAGAAACCTTGGTTAATATGCTTGTCAGGAGTCCACATACGGTTATTATTTGTTGCTATTTTCACGACAATGTATGCCAACTTCCAAATGTGCTTGTTCTTTCTTGCATGTATGTGTACTACTCCCTGCATATATTTCCATTGTTGATTTTTTGAATAGATTGAGAAGTTGTCACCATTTCTGCTGGTTTATTTTAAAAGAATCTACAGACGATGTGATGGAACAATAACTGGTGTGATATGTGTGCATTTTTTGGTAATGTTCTTATCATTTATCTCTTTATCAAAGCAGAATATTATAGTTTATATTTGGCGGCTTATATTTGGCCGATGAATTTATGGTTCTTGTATTGGTTAGTACCTTTTGAAAAAGCAAAAAATAATACTTATATATTCACTTTACAACTATTTTATCAAAAATAGACAAAAAAAAAGAAAAAAAAAGTAATTTTTATGTAAGTTTGTTGTTTTTTCTAATTTTTTTAGTGGGCTAATGTGATATTTTACTGCTACATTTTTTAAGAAACAGTATATAAAGTGAGTATAATTAATTGCTATAAAAAAGAATATGAGACCAATATTCGCGCAAAAAGAAATGCCCTTGCCAAATGGAAGGGCAATGCCTCATCTCCAATTGAAAATGTAGCCGTTACAAAACAAAGCAAACGGTCATCTCTTTAAAATTTAAAACCTCAAAAGCTTCTTTCTGGTCTCATCTTCCCCTCAAGGAACCCCTCACACCATCTTTATCTCCTCCATCGTTAACATTCTCCCATCTCTCCGTTGTCATATCCGATGGCAGAGCATAAAAAAGACATCCGGCAACCCAGCAGCACAGATAGCAAAATCCCAGTGTTTACGGTGCTGAAGAACGGCACGGTCCTCAAGAACATCTTTCTCATAACTACCCCATCTCTCTCCGACTTACCAAAAAAAACCCCATCTCTCTCCGACGAAATCCAAGAAGACGCCGGCGGAAAGAAGGCCCATCAAGATCTTGAAGAAACTTTACTGATTGGTAGACACCCGGACTGCCATATCAGATTGGAACATCCCAGCATCAGTCGATTCCATCTCAGAATATACTTCAAACCTTCCTCAAAGCATCTCACTGTCACCGATTTGTCATCTGGTGATCTCTCTCTCTCTCTCTTCACATTCAATTTTTTCAATTTTCGTGCGTTAGAATTGAAAATTGGTTGGTTTTCACCTGCTTGGGAAATTAATAGGTTTCAATTTACTAAAGATTTTAATGTGGGCGTATCTTTCTAAGCTGTGAATTTTTTGGGGATCTCTCTCTCTCTCTCTCTCTGCGCTTGAAATTTAAGTGGGTCTTCTATGATTAGTTTTTCTAAGTTTGACTTCTGTTTTGTGGGCTTAGTTTCTTGAAACCTGTGTTGTTGCTTCTTCCCGTCTCCCTCACTGAACTTTTTGTGGGTTTCTCGGATCTTGATTTGTTTTGGTCTGGTTTAGTACATGGGACATGGATATCAGGGCAAATGATTGAACCCAAGATGAGAATGGAGCTAAACGAGGGCGATACTCTGAGGATTGGAGGCTCCAGTCGACTTTATAGGTTGCACTGGATTCCACTGACCCAAGCTTATGATTTTCAGAACCCTTTTGTGCCCGCGTTGGATGCGCCAGCGCCAGAGGAACAAAAAGCAAAAGAAAGCAACCAGGTGAGGGAACCGATAGTTCTATTCTCCAAATATAAGTGCTGCTTTTCCAGATCTAGTTTTGGGTTAAATTTTCTCCATTTGATTCCAACAATTAGTATTGCTTATTGCTGTGAAGGATATGTTTTTTTTTTTTCCAACTTCTGTAAGTGAAGACTCTTGTTTAAGGCATTTCTAGAGGCACTTGATGAATTTCTTGTGTTTTCGTTCTTTTGGGGATATTTAGGTTGATAATTCTATTTCATTCAGAAGTGAAGAAACCCAGCTTGTTGATTCTGTTCCAGAAGGCTTCGATTTTTCGCTTCCGAATCCAAATTCTGAATGTTCTGTGCAAAAAGAGATCTCTTCGGCACCTCCAATGCCAGAAGATGTAAATTGTCCAGTATCCATCGAAGAAAATGGAGAACAGGTCAATAAACATGAAGTCGTGCAGTCAGCCTGTTGGGCTTTGGAGGGTTTAGATTCCTTATTTCTCGATATGAATTCAGAATGGTCTGTGCAAAACAAGATCCAATCAGAGTCTTCCATCCAGGAAGATACGAAAATTTTGCCTTCCAATGAATCAAAAGGAGAGCAGCAAGTTCAGGAACACAAAGATAAGCAGTCTGTAGATTCTGTTTTGATGGGTTTAGAGTCATTGGTTCCTGATGTGAATTCTGTTTGGTTTGAGCAGAAAGAGATTCCAACAGCAGCTCCAGTGCCAGAAGATACCATTTTTTTCGTTTCCAATGTACAAAGTGGAGGAGAAGAACAGGTCACCAAAAATGAAGTCATGCAATCAGTGAGTTCTGATTCAGAGAGTTTGGAGTCTTTGCTCGCAGAAATGAATTCCGAATGGTTTGCACAAAAAGAAATACCATCAGCACATATTATGCCAGCAAAAATTGAAGAAAATGACGGAGAACGACAGGTTACTGAAGAAGATATGCAGTCAATGGGTTCTGTTTTGGATGGCTTAGAGGTTCTGTTTCTAGAAGATAACTCTGAATGGCGGCAGCAACTGCAGGGGCTCCAGTCAGATACGAATTTTATGATATCCCACGTTGAAACTGAAGGGAAGGAAGATATCATTTCAGAAGCTGAAATTGTTGAAGAACTAGCGAACCAGATTCCACTAAGAGAATTCAAAGAACAAAACATATTTTCAGAAATCCTGTCTGAGATTACAATGACAGAGCCCATTGAATCATTGCTGCCTGTTGGGATAAACTTCAGGACCAAAACTCAGCAGTTTGAGCTTAGAACTACTGTCCAGGGCTCACTGCTGCCTGTTGAATCTAATAATCAGCTATTTGAAGAAGAGCAAGAATTATCTGAATTTCAAGTTCAAGATAAGAACCCACGAGGACCAAGTTTGACACCCAGCTTGACAGAAGGGGCAGATGGCCCAACACCTTGTGGGAAAGCGAAAGGTGGTTTTGCAGTTAACATACTCCAAAGAAACGAAGAGAGTCCACCAATAAATGAATACGAAGAGAATGGTCCATGGAACTTTTGGTCTGCTTCGGTGTCTAGCGCAACTTTGAACCCACGAGGACCAAGTTTGACACCCAGCTTGACAGAAAGGGCAGATGGCTCTTCGCCTTGTGGGAAAGCGAAAGGTGGTCTTGCAGTCACCATATTACAAAGAAACGAAGAGAGCCCACCAAGAACTGGACACGAAGAGAATGATCCATGGAACTTTTGGTCTGCTTCGGTGTCTAATGCAACTTTGAACTTGTCTCCACACTCTAATGAAGTTCTTTTGGAATCCAAAAGGTTAATGTCTAGACAGTCCTATTCCGAAAGGAAATGTATAGACAGTCCCAATGTGGATGTAAACCAGAGCTCATTAAGGAAGAACAATGAGGAGGAGGAAATATGGAGCTTTTGGTCCAGAACTTTAGGGGAAGAAACTGTGTGTTCATCATTATCATCTGATGCAGAAGCCCTCTCAGAACCATCAACAAATGAACCAGTCAACAACAAAAATCTCAACCTGATGCTGCTCATTCCTGTGGAAAAGGCACGTGAAAACTTGACACTGGAGAGCACTCCAATAAGATCTGGGGAAAAGTTCAACTTACCGAGCAGTTGGTTAAGAAGGGGAAATCCAGCTAGTGATATTCAAAGCCAAACGAATTGGAGCAGAGGAAAGAAGATAGTCAATGAAGAGGACATCATCAAATATGAACCAATTTCAAGGGCACTATTTGGAGAAGCTGATTATCAGAAGGGAGAAATCTTTACTCCGGATAAAGAAAATTGCATCCCAAATACTCGTGCATCTATGATAAAGTTCGGTATGTTGAAAGAAGTTGAGCATTCATATTCAGACAGATCACCTCTCAAGTCAATTGGCAATTTTGACATCCATTCTGAGGAATGCACATCTGCCTCTTCAGACAAAAAAAATAGAACACCCAAAGTTGATCGGCCAAGGAAGTCAGTGAGGCGTAGCCCTAGCAATAATGCAAAAAATAGAAGAGAAAGGATGCCTTTTCAGCTTTTATTAGCCAACTCATTTCAGAAGAGCATATCTGAAACTTGTATTTCTAATGCTGCTGAAAACAGTCACAATTATGTTAACTATGAAGAAGCCCCAAATAATGTGAGAAATCTCTCCAACCTTAAGTTATTTATAGCATTTCTATTCTTTTGGTGCCTCAGGACTTTGAGACTCGTTTGCAGAACAACAAAAGCTCTAGTGAGGGAACTCAGAGGTGGAACATGATAGTGGACACTACATGTCTTCTAAACAAGAAATCAAGAAAGGCATTGAAGCTTCTTGAAGGTCTCAAGGGAACCAAACTTATCATTCCCAGAATCGGTAGGAAAACCAGACCAAATTCACTCTTTAATGCTCATTGTTAGTTTCAATTTTCTATGCAACCTATGAAGCCTTTCTCTTTCACTACTATCATATTGACGAATTCCTTTTCCAGTGATGAGGGAACTAAATTGCATGAAGCGGCAAATCAGTCTTTTTGGAAGGAAAACAGAGGTGTCATCAGCACTAGATTTGATTGAAGAATGCATGGTAAAGACAAAGTGGTGGATTCACATTCAGAGTTCTGTGGAGGAGGAAAGGTTGATTGCACCAACCCCTCCTGCCTCACCTCAATCTCGACTCAGTAGCAAGATTAGAGACGCCGTCCTCTCTTCTTTTGGAACTCTGCCAGAAATTGTCTCACCGACTGCAGAAGATCATATACTTGATTATACTATCCTTTTTCAGAGATTTCAGAATGATGGACACCTTGTCCTTCTGACTAACAACATATCTATGAAGATTAAAGCCATGGCAGAAGTAATTTAACTTACACTCCTCTCTCATTCTTCACCTTTCGACATAGGCAATCAAATCTAATCGAACCTGCCGCTAGACTAATAATGTGTTCTTCCTATGTGTGACATGAGTTTCCTGTCTGTTTTTTATAGGGTTTGATTTGTGAGACAGCAGAAGAATTCCGTGCAAGTCTGGTGAATCCATTCTCTGAAAGGTTCATGTGGGCTGATAGCTCCCCAAGAGGTCAAACATGGTCTTGCTTAGACGACATTGTGCTGAGGGAGAATTTTTATCCAAGCTCTCTGAAAAAGACAGATAAAGTAGAGAGCATAAAAGGTTTGAAGCTGTTGCTTCACAATTTCCACCATGCAAAAATTAGTTCGATCCGCTAGAATTTAGTGATTGATGTGCTAAGCAGAACATGATGCTTTACAAACACTAAATTCTTTTGAACTACAGTATCTGAAATGCAGTCCTCTGTATTCTTCTTTTTTGATTGTTTCTTTGAGCTGCTGGCTGCCTACAGGAAATTTCAATCAAAATGCTATATGGTTGTCTAAATGGCTTGGGATGTAAAACCTCCACGGTAATACAATGTGAGGAGGCCAGAAATCCTTAGTGCAATGATGTGAGGCAAAATTTCAATGATGTGAGGTTTTAGAAAGCCATTGTCTAAATGGCTTCAACTTCAATGATGTGAGGCAAAATTTCAATTCTTTTCTATTCCTCTCTTTTTGGTGATGTGCAACTTGAGTGCATAATACCATCAAAATACAAAACAAACAAAATTGCTAATCACTCAGCATCCATTAAACAAGCTCAGCATTGACTTAATCCATGGCTCATAGAAAATGTTGCCTATAAAATCACAATTGACAATTCTGGTATCCTTCGGGCCAAAATAATCACAGTTCACCCATGGAAGCCAAAATATCCTTCCTTCCGGCTACAGTCTCTTCATACAACTATTTTGAAGCCAAATCTCAACCCAATTGAAACAGAAATTACATATCTCTTGTTTCGCAACTCCCCTCTTCGGTCTTTCAATTTTATTGGGCAGCATTGATGGTAAACCAAGAAATCAGTCTGGAGAGGCCTCCCGTTTTCAAAATCTCTCCTTCTAATCGTTAAACATGGAAATCCACCAACATTAATTTCCTTTTCCCCAAGAACCAACCTGGATAAATGGCCAATTCTTCAAAAATCACAGGATCTAGTACATAATTCCACAAACCACAATCAAACTACTTGAAGCTCATGAACCATATTTTTAGACACCCTAGTGAATTCAGCAAAAAAAAAAGGCACACTGATTATAACTCATAATACAACAGAGATGGGACATGGATACTGGCCCTATGACAGACAGGTTTTTTTTAGTGCTTCCATATTCGTGCTTTGGCAAAACAGACAGACAGGTTTCCCTGAGCTGTTATTGCTGCTTAGACTCCTATGACAGTAGTCATCCCTCATGTAGGAGGGATGGAACATGATCCGATCACAGTAAAGATGATTTCAGCACAACATCTCAGATACTGGCCAAATTCTCAACGTTCTCTTTGCTTGCTTAGTCAATGGGGCCAATCTTCTGAATTCATATGGAATATGGCCACTATGAGCATCAATATTTAAATGAAATACAATCACTTCAATGCTTTGCAATCACTTACCGTAGAATTTGTTACATGGGTATCTCAGAGAAAAAAGTCATACAGGTATCTCTCAAAAAAACTGAAGAAGTTATATGGGTGTCTCTCAAAAAAGACACCCATATTAATATTTAAATGAATACAATCACTTCAATGCTTTGCAATAACTTCAGTAGAATTTGTAATATGAGTATCTCAAAAAAAATGTAATACGGATATCTCTCAAAAACTCTGAAGAAGTAATATGGGTGTATTTCAAAAAAAAGACAAGGTCCACTTAGGGTCATCATATTCTGCAGGCCCCAAAAAATTAACAAATTAAACAGACATGAACCAAAATCTGGCCCTAAGACAGTGATACTAAGAGATCCTTGCATGGAAAAATAACTAATCTGAAAGCATTTATTTAAGCAAGTAAATTCTAGGAACATGGGTCCAGACAAATTGAAACAGTCAATATCATTAGTACCCGACTTCACTCTTCTCCCCACAAACCAGGAATGAGAATGAACTCCATGAACCATCAAAGCAGGAACTACTGAAGTGAACCAAGGTTACATGTATCAAAGTTGAACAGTGAAAAGTAAGCATCCTCGATATTCCCTTTCACATCCACGATACTTTGGATACCACTTCCATTAGAAGAATTGGTGCCAAAGCTAAATCCTACACTTCCAATCTCAGTTGCTGCTTCGCTGTTTTCCGCATGATTTGATGGTCCAGCTGATCCTTTATTTTCCTCGAGAGGAATGGCAGGAGTATGGCCTTGAAAAAGAGCAATATGCCCGAAAAGCTTGTCTTTCCTTGAGAAACTGGTTCCACAAGAACAAAGCCATTTATCTCTACCACAGTGTTTTTCATGAGTCTTGAGATCTGCAATAACAGAGAATTTCTTTGTGTTGCATCGGCTGCAAATGTAGGTCTTGTCACAATGAGTCCTCTTGTAATGATTTTTCACACATAAAATTGACTTCAGAGGCTGAAATTTTTTGTGATCCTTATTCCGCTTGCAGCCAGCATATGGGCAGGAATATCTCTTGAGAATAACTGGCTCTGAGCTGGACTCCTTGTGGGGTTTTGCCAGTGCTGCAGGAGTTTTGTACTCATCCCCATGGCCTCTCATGTGCATCCGGAGATTAGCATCTCTCTTGAACCCCTTTCCACATATTGTGCAAAAGTGGGTATGAGGTGCAAGAATCTCTTCCTTTTCCAACTGCAAGATTTCATAAGAACCAGGAGGAAGGTGCTCTTCTTCGTTTGCATCGTCTTCATCTTTAAACTCATGATCTTCTATGCCATTGTGGTTCTGTTCCATTCCACAGTTTCCAGTGTGATCCACTGGATTCGAATGATCAACAGGTTTAACATCACCAACATTTTGCTGCATAGTGTTTTGTGGCAGCAAACTATTGCTGGTGTTTTTTACCGAAGGAAAAAGAACACCGTTAAGTTGTGGAAGCTGTCCAGCTGAAGGATTGGCTGTAGAGAGGCAACATTTTACAGATGGAAGAAGACTACCAGCAGTTGATATCAATTGAACGATAATGGAAGTGAGGTCTGCCGTGATGAGCTGCTGTTGCTGAGTGACAAGTTCATCTGGACAACTGGAAACTTGACCTCTTCGCCCAACAATCATATGCACTAGCTCCTGCAGCTGATGGATTTTTTGTTCCAAGAAAGACAGGTTGCTCAACATTGCTCTAGGATCCCAATCCTGAATTCTACCATTTTGGAGCATCTGATTCATTTGACCATCTTCTTGGTGATTTCCCCATTTCTGTTGATGTTGCTGCGAGTTAATATTGGTGAATGATTGATTATTAATTGATGTGTTCTGTGGCAACTTCGTCCAGTTTTCCACACTTTGCGTCAGCTTTCGATCCATCTCCATCTCCTTGTAAGCTATCAAACTTCTACTGACAATAGGACTGGAATGACCAATGAAAGAGAACGTATACATAAACGAACAGAAGCTCATAGATGATACACTGACAAAGGGGGAAAAGCTCACATATTTTGTTACAAATTATTGCCAACATAATATAAGCACATTCTGAAATTAAAATCAATAACAGAATTATGAAAATGAAGAAGGAATTGAACTCACTAAGCAAAAGTCAGAATTCATATACCAGAAGAATAAAAAGGGAAAAAAAACACCCAAATTCAAAGCTCTGCTCGGCAATCAAGAATGAACTCTCATCATCAAAATTTTGACAGCTAGTGCAAAAAGACAAAATCATATTTTTTTCCCAAACTAGGGTCAAAACATGGATCCAAAGACTACAGATTTGTTAAGAATGAGATATAACTACCAATATTAATCAACATAGCAGATCGTCTTTTCCCAGTTCCCGGAAACTAAAACCAAATCTGTTACGGGTCTGATTGACCCGGCTACAACGCTACCAACAGGTCCTCCACCTTCTCAATGAAGTGCATGTGCAATCGACCTCCAGCTAAATTTCAGGATTATATTTAGTTTATTTGCCGTCTAATTAGTTGCATTTTACCTTCTAGTTAACAGAATCTGTTAGATATATACTCTATCCGGTTAGATATATATTCTGTTGCTTGGCTGCTGCTTATATATACACGTTGTCTATTGCTACAGTAAAGGAAGAGAATATTATTTTACGGTTTTCTGTCTCCATTCTGTTTCTCTACTCCCTCCCACTCCTCCTTCCCTCTTCCTGCTTTCTGTCAGAGCTCCCTCTTCCTCCCTCGTGACTCTGGTTTCTCTGCTCTCTTCCTCCTTTGTCTGGCTTTTTTCTTCCAGAGCGAATCCACGCTCTGATGCACGTATCAAAATCAATCCAGCCAAACATGGAATTCCGCAACAGCGCTTCTCATGAAATCACACCATGACAAGAATATATCAAAATCGAAGATCCGACTTTGTTCCCAAGTTTCCAGAAATTGAAACCAAAGCAGTCTAGCCAAATACGGAATACACAATAGCCCTTCCCATGAAATCACATCATCAAAAGAATATACTTTTTGTGATGAAATCAAATTATAAGCTTCAATTCTTCATAAAACCCTAAATCAGAAACTAATAACAACAACAAAAGGAGGGAGAAACGTACCAGATCTAGAATCTCCGAGGTGCTCTGTCTGTTGTAAGTCGTCTGCCCCATCTACTCCAGAGAAAGACAGAGGGGTTCAGAAAAATGATTCGCGGCTCACCTCAATCAATTTATCGGTATCTCAATGCGAAAAAACTGGAATAAAATAATCAATAATGACAAAGGGAATCGTTTCATCGTGAGCACCATGTGGGGCCAGGATAAGTCAACTCATTGATCATTACCGTTAATCTTTCCCCCCTAAGTCATCAATCACCATTGAACTTTCTCGTCGCTACAGGCCAAAGATTGACGAACCCCAAAATTGGTGGCTCTTACCGAGGCTCAGGAAGAAGGAAAGCAGTACCTCCCTCTTGAGACTTTGACTTTGATTCTCGAGTTTTTCATTTCCAATGAATAGGATGAAATCAAGGAGATGGATTAATGAAACTGAAATGGGAATAAAGAACCGCGGAGCTGAGTAATGGCCAGGAAGCTAAGCCATAACTGAACCAGCACAGATTCAATGAGCGGAGAGTCGTACTTCCAGCGATCAGGCTTTAATCCTGACAACAAACTCTATACATTGAAAATTTTCTACCAAAAAAATATAAAAATTTTTAATAAATATGAAATACTATACAGTATTTTACACCATGTATATATCCCGTAATAC